>SJOL01004943.1:295789-317926 GCA_004794785.1 Opisthorchis felineus | reverse complement strand
AATTTTACGGAACACGTCGCCACACATGTTCCAACCTGGAGGGCCAGGAGACTGTGTTCGTCAGGCCTCTACCCATTGACCAACCTGGTATGACAGACTCTGCAAGTGTCGCGGGACAGCCCCCAGTATAGCTCAATGGGTCGCTGAGGTGTACAAACCGCCACACCACGGTAAGGTCCAGTCTCTTCTTGACGGACTTGATTCTATCGGAGAAGTCGGACAGACAGCAATGAACGCTGCCAATTTAACTCCTTTTACATGTTCCCGTGCTTCATCCACATGCTCATTACCAGTTCTGTGTTGATTTACTAACAGTAGTTTGGATAGCTCAGATTGATACTGCTGAGCTATGGTAGTTCTCTGAAGATGGTGGTTTGTCATACTTCCTGTTGACTTGCGGGGGACTGATAGAAAGCGTATTGTCAGACGTTCTCGCACTATGACGTGGTCGGGGTTGTGTCCCAGAGCGACATTCTTTTATTGTGGCTCTCCACCTGTGGCTGATGGCCACGTGATACAACTGGATCCATGGTTGATTTGCACTTGGCCACCTTCGTGGCATCAGCCTGGTAGCCGTGACATTCAAGGTACTCTCTGGCATTATTTTGCGCAAGTTGATCGATTATCCGGTGAGACAAACCCGTAAGAAATTGGCTGGGTTCCTTTTCGGATAAGGACGCATCGACCATATCTTTACCTTGAGACAGGTTCTTTAACGGCGTAACCCTTTCAAAGGTTCCACACTGGTCGCTTTTCTGGATCTGAAGGCTGCTTTTGACTGTCGATCGTCAGCAACCTTGGCAGTATCTGGCGGTCCAAGTTTATATCCCTTATGAGGGCACTTTATACGAAATCCTGTGGACGGGTACGAGTATACAGCAAGCTTCCGCCTGAGCTCACCACGTCCAGTGGTCCAGGGCTGCCCTCTCTCGTCTTCAACTTTGTTGCTGATGTACTGCTTGAAATTCCTCTTCCTGCTTCTGAAACCTCGGGACTCAAAATGCTCCGCGGACATTCACTCACGACATTGCTGTCCTTGTTCCAGACCCTTCAAAAATGCAAGCTATTTTAAATAACCTAAATAATTCTGCCGCACGGTGTGGTATGCGCTTCACACCTGCAAAATGTAAAGTGCTGCTACAAGCCTGGGTTGGATGAAACCCAAGCCTCATGCTTGCAGACCAGCCAATCGACGTGGTAGATATATTTGTTTATCTGGGAAGTTGTATAAGTTCCGGTGGACTGACTGTATGTGAGATTTCTTCAGTGTTTGACCATTGGTGTATCCGAAGCATTGGTCGGGTCTGGTGGAAATAGCAGATTTGCAATCCCGATGTACGCCAGATGATTTTAGGAAGGAATGCTCCCATGATGAATGACTTACCTACATTTCATATGTTACGTTGGGTAGGACGTGCACTCTGCATGCTAGGGGGCGTCTGCCTCGCTGAACACTTTTCACCCAGCCTTGTGCTGAGTGGAATCGACCGAGAGGCGAACAGTGCGTGATCTGGCAACGAAGTATGAAAACACTAATCAGTCAGTTCAGTCGGGTCGACAACTGAATGGAGACCACGGGACACTGGCAGACATGGCTGAATCTCTCAGTCAATGGCGCGCGTGCATCAAATCTATCGCTTTTAGTTTGTACCTGCCCAATTCTCGAACTATCTGAACATGCCATCCTCTCGAATGTTTGGCTATACCTCACATGCTACCAAACTAGCAGCCGGAACCAACGTACCCTTGGAAGGTAGCCTGTGACCGCCTTTCGTGGAACATATGTGGAGCCGTAAAGTGCAGTAAGTACAGAAACACCGGTGTTGAACATTGGTTTATCACTGCCGTCCATGTTAGAAATGCTTACATTTGGGCGAGATGGTTCAGTGGTCCAGAAGGTCCGTGGTTGGAACCCGACCTCTGCCTTTCGACTCCCCCTGTCTAGGCTTGGGCAACCTGGCAGTATCCCATCCCTCTTGTCTCCTTCGGGTGGCACGGCAGCTAAACACCGAAAGGGTGTTACAGCTGAACGATTATCTTTTATTATCTTACATTTTTGTCGTTTATCCACTTTGTATCATGACAGAAATTGTTTCCACTCATTTTCAGCGTACCGTTATTTCTTCCAGTATGTACTGTGAAGAATTGAGCAATTCCGTACAATCCATCGACCTGCACGACAGTTCTGGTTTGAAAAAAAGAAATACAGACTCTTTACCTGTTTCGGAAGACTCCGAGGAAACGACAATCGCAAAAGTAGGTCCAGGCGGTCTGGTTGTTGTGTCGGGTAAATCAACTGAGACTCCTCAATCAGGGACACTCGTTTATGGAGCCAAGGTGTCTTTAAGCGCTGTATGTCTCTTCTGTAGAGGCCTCCTGGATAGTTCCGATTACCCAGCAGTGATCAGTGTAATTGTCTCAAGCCTAGTTGACATGAACGACAGGCATAGGGATTTAGTTTACTGATACAGGACTACTTTATGTTCGCATTATGCTCATGGAGAAGTAGAATCATTCCTTCTTAAAACCTGATAGCTTCAAAACGTCTTGATGGCGCTCTCGCGAATCGTTCAGCTGTAACACCCTTTTGGTACCTAGCTGCCATACCCCCCGAAGGAAGCACGAGGGCTGAGATACTGCCCAAGCCTAGACAGGGAAATTGGGGAGAGGCAGAGGTCGGGTTTGAACCGGGGACCTTCCGATAAGTGAATTCGTGTTCTAACCATTGAGCAATCGAAAGTGCAACATAATCCATCAACCCACCGAGACCGCAGAGGATAAAATATGGCGTGCGGAACTTTCTGATACGACAGCAACTCTGGTGAAAGTCGTTCAAGGCTGTTCAAGTTTAGAATTCTGAACATAACGCTTCAGTGCATGGAATTCGCTGGTGTAATGCACCAACACGGTATCTGCAAAGGGTATAGCACTGAATCAGCTCTCTAGGAGAGGCCATCTTAGGCTGATTCTTGACTGTTAATGGGAAAAAGGGCATACCAATTTTAGGTAAGGACATCTTTATAAATGGAGTTACTTTTCAAGACGAACGAGAAGCAAAGTAGAGACCATAAGTCCCGCCACCAGACGCTATTCAGGTCAAACGATTTTGTTTGAACAACAACCGAAATTAATTCCAAATTTAGAGAAATATTCCTTACGACTCGTACCATATTAGTATGGACAAACTCAGTGGAGCACATTGAATAGTTGATTGGAAAATTCGTGGAATCTCTCAGAACCACTGGGGTATCTCGCGAACCACTCCGTAGCAACGCAGTTTCTTTTTGAGGGGTTTTTCGACCTTGTGGAGCCATGTTTTCAGTCTCCATCGTCCAGTTACATGGGGTGTTCTCAATATGGGAATTCAAGGTTATCCCCAAATGTAGAGTCCTACATATTAAAGGATTCTATTGTGTGTCAATTTGGCAACATAGTGATAGCGCAAAGAAATCTGGACAAGAGAACTTGTTTGTGACTCTTTCATGTGAGAATTGCGTATTTGAAAAATATACCAAGCAATCTGTTTGGCATGGAGCGATAGGTGATTGCCCTTCTTTTATGAGGACACGTATACAAGTGGCCCGCAGGAAGATGACTCAGAAGAAATCGGATACCGAGTCTTGAGTTGGAATTTTGCAAAATCCCCGCTCTTTGCCCTCGGGCAGTACCCCAGCTTATTGATCTTTGGGAGTGTGTATGAGGATGACTCAAGCACGAAGATAATGTCCACCATTTAGAAATCGATCTACTCAACACATATTACGCTGTCTCATAAAACCAGTGGTCTAGTCGATCTTCATTATAAGGATGACTCAGTGGTTAGGGCGCGAATTTACTGACCTGAAGGTCCGTGGTTCAAACCTGACCTCCGCATCTTGACTTAGGCAACCTGGCAGTATCCCAGCCCTCGTGCTTCCTTCGGGTGGCATGGCAGTTAGGCACCGAAAGGGTGCTACAGCTGAACGCATAGGAATTTTGTTTCGAGACAGACCATTTAGCTTAGACCCGTGGGTGGTCCTCATTAAGGGTGATAGCAGGGCGGAGTACACCCTGTGAAATGTTAATGTTTGCGGTGGCTTAGGGTTCACAAGGAAAATTATCTAGTATAGTTTGCGTGGTTGGAATTCCCGAACACACGTGCAAGTGCTTGTCAAAGTCTGTTTTTTCTGTTGCACGGATTCGGTTTGTTTGCCTGTGATTGCATACAGTATGTGAGGTTACACACCTCTCTCCCTCTAAACACTCCGTGATAGATTATTCAAAGGGAAGGAAAACCGATTCTGCCACCTGGTTACCAGCTTTCTCATTGTTTGGCTGAAGGTGGGATGGGTCGGGTGTTCTTAGTTGTCAATCCGGAAACAAAGGACTGTCTGGCGGCGAAGGTTGTCAGCGTCTACGGGCGCATGCTGTCGGTGAAGAACGCGGAAGAAAATGTGGCGAAAATTCGTGCTGATCTACGCCAAGAAGCTGAGTTGCAGCGCCGTCTAAAACATCATCACGTTGCCACCGTTTATGGAATCCGGTATGTGTTTTGCCTGTTTGCTTGCGTTTCTGATGGCATGTAGTTTGGTCAAACCATGTACCCAGGCAACCTCATCCCTCCGATTAATCCAGGCGCCAACATCCAAACTCGAACTTTCCAGGTGGGAATCAGCTCACGCTGTCGGGTCGGTGTAGATTGGATAGGATTTTCGACCTTTTGTTCAACGACCACGTCGTCTTGAATTTTGAGCTCGAGATAGCTCGGTGGTTAATCCGCGACCGGAAGGTTTGCTGTCCGAATCCAACCTTTGCATCTCGACTGCTCCTGTCTAGGCTTGGACAACCTGCCAGTATCTCAGCCTTTATTTATTACTTTGTGTTGAATAATAGTCTGATGAGGATTTTCTCACAAACACATTGCTTTTGTCTCTTCAGGATTCATAATACTAGGACTTACTCTTATCTGTAATTTTACGGTGCAGCTCTTGTCCAAAGGGCACGTATCTACTTCAAAATTTATAGTAGTACCACTGCGCGATAATACTGAGATGGCGGTGTGGTGATTTTTGACCGCAGACTGAAGTTCCATACTGATATCTTGGAAACCGTATAGGTGGACTCAAAATTCCTCACCGCCTTTTTCCTGGAATCTTCGTAGCATATATCTAGTACCTCACTTTTATTCGGCGTGATCTGCATGTGCGAGAGTTCACCGAGAAAATCGCACTATTACGACTAACTGCGGCCATTTCTGATCGCGACACACTCGGAAATATCATGCGAGTCTATACACCGTTATTTTGAGAATTAGAAATTCTTTCGAAGTATTACCGCCATTGATGGCTACCCTCGAAAACAAACAGACTGCAGTCTTGAAATTTGTCAGTGCTACTTCGCCCATCAATAAGAACAAGGGTTGTCATCCTGGCGGATGATATGAACACCCAATTTGGACTCTGGAAGAGGCGAAGTTTGAGTGATAGATTCGGAATCGATACCCACTGTGTGGCTGATGTGAACTATCTGAACAATGTCTGCTCTTGACGAGGACGAATAGTCAGTATAATTGTTCTCACCATGTTACTTAGAGACCAGCAAACGCAAATCAGCCATGAGCTCAGTTGGATCATGCGGCTGGTGGCCGCCTGTGCATAGCCTCAATTTAAGATAACCGTTCCTTTTGAGGTACCCAACTGGATTTAGATTGTCGTTGTGAGGGCTCTCCCCTCAGGTCGATGCAGAGCTATTTATTTGATCAACTTCAACGGGTTTCTGTAGCTCAGCAATATCGAGCTGATCCGGTTCGAAAGCTGCAGGAGGCGCACAGTCACGCTGATGGCGAAGGTTAGCTGGAAGAAGCCGTGCTGTCAGCTTTTAGGAATGTTTTTCAAGCCGGCCGACTCGACCAAGTGAACAGGTCTTGTTGCTATCAGAAGAGACGTGCTAGTAACCAGCGACCACGATGGTTCTCACAGGTCCTTCCAACGCCGGATAATTAAGAGCCTGGAGAATGATATAGGGGGCGATGGTGCATTGCCAAGGCTCATGAAGTGGAAAAAGCTTTCGCTGCAGGAGACAATCATGCCCTGTTTCAGCTGATTCGATGAACTGGCCAAGAGAAGTTGGATGTTAGCGAAGTTATTTTCGAAGAAGATAGGACAGCTACTCACAAGGTTGCTGAAAACTCTCCGACAGCCCACGACCGGTTTCGCCCTTCTTGGGGCTCATCAGGTAGGCGCAGTCCCCGAGTTTTCGTCAACCTTAGGTTCTACTTGAAACGAGAGATTCACTTAAGTCTCCCGTGAAAACCAAATTGATTTGCAAATGAGTGTATTTGTCGAAGATAAGACAGCATTTCATTCACAGAATCACCCTCTCGAGCAATGGACTTAACCCTAAAAGAACAATTCGGCTGGCTTCCTTCCACACAATCTGTGGAAGAACCTGAGAAGCTGACTGAAATGTCGATACCAAATCGCCATCAGCAACAGAAATCTAGCGTGACCTACCCTTCCTTCACCTTGACAAGGCACCCGGCCCGGATGTTTTGCACCCTGCACTTCTCAAAGGTGGTGAAGCCCTGATTGGTCTAACGACTGGACTACAAACTACTTAGGACAAAAACAGAATGCCATAAGGATGGGGCACTTCAACAACGATCCCGGTTTCAAAAAGCGGCACAAGAACACCGAACTTGCAGAAATCCTCATGGCGTCAGCCAGGAAGCCGTAGCATCCAAGATGTTCTTCGGCATTATCTCGGCTCGATTACGGTAGCAAACTTACTGACCGGAATGTTTGTGATTCGAATCCAACCCTGCCATCTCGAATTCTCCTGTCCAGGCTTGGGCAAACTGACAGTATCTCAGTCCTCGAGCTCCCTTCGGGTGGCGTAGCAATTAGGCATCGAAAGGATGTGACAACTGAACGATTATTTTATCATTGGTAAGGCAAGATAAATTCGTGAGAGTAAAGTTGGGTTTCACCGTTTGGGATGGGCGCCTGAACAGCACCACATTTGAATGTCCAATGGTGGTAGGTTTTACGTGAAGACAGTTGATTTTCTGGCCATAAAAGCTGCCCCTTTGAAATTTTTGTCCCTTCCAAGCAAAATGTTCGGTGGCGAGGTCATGGTTCCGGATGGTCAGGGCAGTTTTTGTCAACCTTCGAAACCTAAGGCACCGGCGTGACGTCGGTCTGTCTGTCAAAGGTAGCGTATGCACTGGGGCGGTGCGATCTACACTGCTTTATGGATCAGAAGTGTAGCCTGTACGTACAGAATATATTCGAAAACTTCTACTGTTCGACCATCGATGTCCCTGAAGCATTAGTGGGTCTGGGGCAAACATCGGATTAACCATGCTGAGCTGCGTTTTTGGAATGAAGGAACTCTCTCTCGGTGGCTGGGCTAAGCATGCTTTATGGATTACGTTGGCCAGGGCGCGTATTTATCCTATTGGAGGGCAACCAGCCTTGGGCTTAATGGAAACGACCCAGAAGCGTGCGGAGTCGGCGACTTATGGTCGGTCGTGTTGAAAACTGCCGCCATTGTCTCCAATGCCTGGGTATTCCGTTTTTGGCCAGAGGTGTAGTGGCCCAAAGTAACCTATTCCTGGTACATCGCTTAGAGCGTATTAACCGAGCCGAAGTGAATTCTGAAAACCAGTTGGTCGGAAGTAATCAAGGGCCGAATCTGTTTACCAGAATCCTATGAGTTGTGGATTCATTTCCACAGAGTTTTACCTACTGCACTTGATCCACCGAGATAACTGAGAGACTAAATTGATTTAACGTGTAACCTTCACATTTCGCTATAATTCTCGGAATATACGAGGACGCTGTCACACTGACCGATGTTGCTGCTACTCCTTTTACAGGAATACACCGTCTTTTACCTTCATGTTCATGGAATTGCTTCCGGGTGGCGAACTTTTTGAGCGCATCCCAATAGGCGTTGGACTTCATGTGCAGCAGATGTTCATCTACTATTCTCAGGTACGGGTCGCGATATCTGGTGCTGTTGATAACCGTTTTGTCTGTTTCCTTTGCTTCATTGTTTACTTGAGTCTCACAAACTGTTCGTGTTTCGTTTCAGATATTGGATGCCTTGCATTATCTACACACAGACCAACTGATTGCACATTTGGATGTAAAACCCGAAAATATCATGTTAACCAGAAAGGACCGAGCCAAATTGATTGATTTCGGGTGGGCTGTGGATCTGAGCAAGAACCCCGTACTCAAAGGGCCTGTTGGAACCACCAGTTATGCTGCTCCAGAAGTGTTTGGCAGATGGTCAGTGTATTTTCGTTTTGCTTTCTTTCACTGTTTACGCATATGTCCTCGGACTTCTCGTGACTAGTTTTCACTACCTTAGGTAGACGGTGCTCAGTAGGATAAAAAGAGAATAACTAGCTGTTCGGCTGTAATACCCTTTCGGTGCCTAGCCGCCATGCCACCCAAAGGAAGAACGAGGGCTGAGATACTGCCAGGTTGCCCAAACCTAGGAAGGGGCCGTCGAGATGCCTGGATCGGCTTCTAACTACGGACCTTCCGGTCAGTAATTCTGCTCCCTAGTCACTGAGGTACCTCAGTACAGTTGATGTCGTGAGCAATGAGGTACCCTGTAGTACTGAATATCTCATAAAAGCTCCTACAGTTACAGGAATGTTTCGGAGACATGAGGATGTCTTTGACCAGGTGAATAAGAGAATGACGGATGAGGTTGAGTCAGCCAGTTGACCATGTAACCATCATTGGACTGGATTGTTGACCAATCGAGTGTGTGCACTGGCAGTCATGCCTAAAGAACTTACACAGTTTTTCTAGTACGGATACTGCATTCTTTAGTAATGCATGAGTGAGTCTAAGGTTTGGGATGTTAAAAATACAGGTGAATGATGACAATCGATCCTGGGTTCCAAAAAATCTATACCGTTTATCCCTGTGAACCAGTGGCTGAGAGGATTTCTTGAATTGGTTTTGTTAACCTCCTCAAAATACAACGTACCCTTGGCACGTAATTTATAGCTGATCGAGTGAAACTGAAAAACCCAATTTTTGCTTTCATTCATAATGAATCGTTACGTATTCCTCGCTTGAGGAAGGCCATATAATGGTCCTGAGTCTCTTCACAGTTGATCTCAACCACTGCACGCCTGACTGTGTTTGAATGTGCGTGCCTGTCTGTTTGTCCATAGTATTCAGACCAAGCAACTGTGTTTGGTCCTTGAGTCTGACACCTTGTACTTGTCCACACGTCATCCAGACATGATATCCAGTGAGGTTTGAGTGAACCAGCAATGGTCACATAACTGTCTCGCTGACTTGATCGTGTCTACCACTCAAGTACCCCCCCCCCTACTTGAGGACCTACCTTTGGTGAACTCCCAAATGTTTCCTCGTTGAAGGAGCAACCGAGAAGAAGTGTATCGCGTGCATTCTGCATCGGGTTAATGAAATTTAATTTGTATCCGGGTGTTTCTCAACAACCTTCTTGAGGACCTGATTGAATTCTCCATTTCGTCTGAAGGGAATACCAAGGCTTACCAAGGTTCCAAGGCTTTCTTTTTATGCTCTGGCTGAGAGCGTTATCTGTTTTCTTAAATCACGTTCGCAAATTTGTCACGACATGCTTTTTCCCCACTTGATGTACTGTTCGCATATCATATTCCTTGGTCTTTTTGAGAAAGGTTACTCCATCACAGTTGGGTTACTGAAACGTAGTGGGACCTCCGGGAGCGTTTTTGTCAGTTTTATGGTCAACAATCACGTTGACGCCTGTAACATTTTGGTCCGGTAAATACTGTTGGTAGGTGAACACCTTCACTCGGTTTTATCTCACACTATATCAACTCCCTGCACACAGTCCAAGTACAGACTTGGATAGTACGAGAACTGTCACGTCCCTTAATTATGTGATTCTCTAAATGATGCGGTATCCTGTTAACCCTGACCCCATTGTATCATACGCTGATGTTAGACTTGTTTTATATCCGCTACGAGTTCGCGTGCTAAAACTTCACCTTCCAGGAATGCATAAAGCTAACCTGGACTTCAATACATTCACAGTACGTCATATCTGTGATTATTTGGGTATTGCAAGACGTACTGACATACTGATGAGCACTGTTTCTAATCACGGCAACTTTCCACCGTGGTCGACATTTATACGGTCATAGTGGCACCTAATTGGGATTCCTGGGATTAAGGACCCGACTTCATTGTCAGTAAATTTCAGGTTGTTCAATCCAATTACCTCGATGATCTGTGCGCTAAGGAGTCACAATTGTGCTTCTGTGAACATGTAGGTGCTGCCGAAGTTGCTTGATAGCTGTGCTCTGAGCCAAAAACTGATGATGATCGTGATCACGAGCCACGCATGTTGAGTTATCACTTGCTGTCCGTCGGGTGCGGGTCACGCATTGGGCTGGATGCACTGGGTATAAAGTACGCGATGAGAAGTTCAGTTGCTTACCAATTTAGTTTCGACGGGAGACTCACCAGGAACCGGTTGAATCTCTTGTTTATGACTTTCTTAAGCAACTGCATGTGCTGCACCAGGCCGCCTTATGTTTCAGTCAGTACGATGTTTGAGATATCGCAATACATTGTATAAACGTAATACATTACTCATGAGGTTGCTGAAAACTCTTCGACAGCCCACGACCGGTTTCGCCCTTCTTGGGGCTCATCAGGTAGGCGCAGTCCCCGAGTTTTCGTCAACCTTATGTTATATTTGGACCCAATTTGGACAAATTTCGACAAATACACTCATTTGCATACCAATTTGGTTTCCACGGGAGACTCACTTGGAACCCAGATGAATATCTCGTTTCATGATTTTTTGAAGCAACTGAATGTGCTGCACCAGGCCGGCTCATGTTTCAGTTGCTGTTGATGCTATTTACCTTCCTTATCTACCCAACCTGCGTCACAAGGTTTGACTGTGAATCGGACAATCCGCGATATCCTTATCGTCAGTTTCCATGAGTGTTTTACACCCGAGCTCCTGTGATGCGTCATTAGCTCACGAATCGCGGTGATTCTATGCTCCGCTCGCCGACAACACCAGGTTTGTGGGGAGTAGGAACAGCCAAACATTGAATACCGCAGCGTAAACCAATTTACTTTGGTAACTCAGTGATTTGAGTTTTCAACCTGGACGTTAGTAGATTTCGATGTATGGGCTGTCAGTGGCTAGTTGAAATGCTCTTCGCCGTGCCCGTGAATTTAACGAGGATGATGGGTTGTCTTTGGTGACACTAGGTTTTCCGTCGCCAGTTGATCGAATCAGTTAAATTTGGCCACAACAGATGCCATCTTCCCGCGGTGAGATTTCAATATCTAGTGCCATTTTCGACCTTTTCATAAGTTCTTTACCATTCAAGTTATAAAGAATTTGAGTCATTGGGCATAGACCTTATTTGTCGGACTAACGTTCTCAGTGCAGTCCAACGCTCATTCGGGTATCACCCTTCCTCTAAAGAAGCTCACTGGCGTCGGCATATCGCCTAATTTAGGCAGCTCAGTCACGCGTTTTCTGAGGTGCGCTAAGTGTGCTCTTAATTTAACTGTAACTATCTTTCTGTAAATAGACTATCCACGGAAACCGTTTGTGTTGCTTGAAAAGCCCCTATTCTGCAGTCGTATCTCTCAAGCCAGTCAGAGTAACTAAGGCTGCGGGTCGCTTACAATACTAGCTTTCCGGATGTGGGCAGTTTACATCACTTCATTTAAACAGCTTTCGCGCTCACTTCTCAGTCATTCCACATTTCTGTCTCCCTTTCAGTCCCTATAGTGGACCTCCGGTCGATATTTTCTCTCTGGGTGTTACACTGCTAACGGCAGTCACTGGCCAACGCTGTTGGTCACGCGCGAATCCAGACGTGGACCCCATCTATAAGCAGTGGGTCGATCGTCGTGATTTGCACGCTGGGCCCATTTTCTCGCGGCTACCCCCAGACTTAGCAAACTTTCTCACCCGTGTTTTGGCTCACCAACCATCCGAGCGCCTTACGGTTGATGGGGTTCGATCTCACCCATGGTTTCGACGTGGACTTTTGCGGCGGCTAACTCCCGTTGCTCCGCCACCGAGACCTGTATCCACTAATCGTGAGACATATCAAGATTCTCTTGAGTCTTCGGTATCCTGTAGAGCTTCCTTACAGCCTGATGCCCCAGGTCAGTGAAATGAATTTATGGTTTCCAATTTTTACTGGATTTTTCTACGTGTTTTCTTCCCACTCCAAGTAAAGGATAGACAGGGTACTTTTTCTGTGAGAGGGGACAACTCAACTGGTAGGAAGTTGACGCTAATCTATGTAAGCCACAGTTTTGTTGCGCATAATCGCACAGCATATTCGTTCGCTTCGGAAATGCCTGCGCGCCTCATAGGCTGTAACTGCAGTGCTTTCAATGATGGTATAACTCGATAGCACTTCACTTCTTTTCATGAAACTGGCCACTTGTCACGAGACAAAGTCTTGAAGCATCTGATGAGACTAGGTTCGTGTGATAGCGCGCGATTTCCTATATATGGTCCGCTTGTGTTTTCGGTTGAGATGATACGGTGCTCCATCTTTAGGAGGGCGTGGTCTTTAGATTCGAAGGATGCTGCACCTGACACATGTTGTGTTACGTGAAATTGATAATGACAACACGATGGTTCTGTTGGTTTGCTATATTGTTTACTGAACTATTTCGTGTTCTGTAAAGTCTCCGTTACATCAGCAGACCCGGTTTGTCAGTCTTTTCAGCCGTACAGCAGCAGTTCTAAAGGTTTGTTGACCCTAGGTTGTTTAAAATCATGTCTTGTTTACATTAAGTTACTGTAATAGGAATCCAAAGTTCTCTGGGGGCGAAGTTGTGATGTCCCGAGTGGTGTTCACTCTCATCGGACCTACTTCACCCCTCCCCGAAGAATCAAGCAGCGGAATTCATAGGAGCTTAAGTCATTCGAAAACAGGAAATGTGTCAAGAAACAGGGTTGGCCTTTGTTTGTGTTAATTCTCACATCACCCTTCATACTGTGTACATTCCAGTCCGCTCAGTATTGAAATCAACTTTCGAATCTACGAAGAGATTTGAAGCAGTTATTTCACGTAATCAAAACTAGAGTTATTTAGGATACTTCAGTTAATGAGACGGCTTTTCGTTGCACTACTCACCCACTCTTATCCACGCACTTCCCATCCTGAGTGTTAGTCTACGTTTGATTTGTCTGTCTTGCAGATTGATTCCGATGCGTTGCTCGCTTTTTCTTTACAGTCCCCTCATCACAACCTGTCTACACGTGTCTAACGCAGGCGGACCCAACCGCAAACGATCTGCGTTTGTCGCAGCCCGCTGATATGACTAGCATGCTCATGGTAAGTGGAAAAATTTACGACCTTCCCCAGCTAGGAGATACTGAACTGCATTGAGAATCAAGAGACTCACAGTTGCTGCATCAAGGTGTGCTGTATTATCAACGGTCTTCTGGAACGCTCCTCAGTTTAGATTGTCTTCCGAAGGTCGGACAGACAATTATTTTGTTATGTTTACTGAGAACCTCTGTGACTCGGTTTGGTTACCTGCAACAACTGAGACATTGGATACTTTCGATCTATTTCATAGATATAGCAAAGAGACTTATTTGTCGAGACGGTGCCATTTCGTTTAATTCCATCGGCCGCTTACTTCTACAGTAGAACTGAATAGTGAAGGCATTGAGGTCACGGACAGTCAAGTTCAGGGTATGCAAGCACTATGTATCAGAAACTTCCGTTGCTCGTGAGAACTGAACCCGCAGCGCTAGCTGCCGAGGCGTTCCCACTGTGTACTTGGTGACCAGATTAATAAAAAGGCCGGCACACAGTTTCTTCATCGTTGCTTAGGTTTGATTTGTGCCACAGCTTTCTTCTCAAATACTTCAGTATTTTGGCAGTTGACCAGGTGGCTGTTGATCTGTTCGCCGAACTTGGCAACTGACTTGAATATGTTTCGTAACCGCTCGAGGGGAAATCATCAGTCCGTCATGCTCGGCGAACTCAGCAACAGCCACCTAATCAACTACCAATGAATGCACTTGAGCTACCAATATTCAAACACATTGCCAACTTCAGTGTGTTCGACCGTTCTGTGTGAAAAATTGTGAAACCTATGTATGGGTCAACTCATCTGCAAGTGAACTCTTTATGTTTAAGTGTGGGAGAGCAATCATGTAAACCCAAATTCACGGGCATGCGCCGATGGAACATCTACAAACCGAATTTTTTCCGTTATTGGATTACAGGTCGAAGCAGTTCAGTATTACTATGGTGGGCCATGCCAAAACCCGGCTGCTGTGCCGTGGTTCGGGAGACAGTGCCGGTTGGCGGAAACAAGACTGTACGGCAGTGATTTACAGCTCGATTTCTTTCGTGAAAACCTGCAGGCTCAAGGGAAGCCCCGATTTAACGGCGGGAGTTTTTCCGGATGGTTTGCTTCCATGACCAGGTCTCCGTTCATGCAAACACCCTAAGCTTCCAGAGGAGCTCAATTTGTTGTGAGGTTATCCTGGTGTTGTAATGGCTTCTGCGTGACGCTGTTCACACTCATAGTTCTCTCCTCGGACTCTCTTGAGCTCGAGATAACTCAGCGATTAAGGCACAAAACCAATGACCGGTAGGTCTGCGGTTCTAACCCAACCCTGGTTTTTTTATCGCTCCTATCTAGGCTTGGACAACCGCCCGCTTCCTTCGAGATGCGCGACAACTGTGCATGAAATGAGTGTCACAGCGAAACGATTATTTTGTTTCAGTCTCATTGTAGTATGATCTAATAACATGATTTCCTTTCACTGAACTGTGTGCCGTTTAATCGAGCAGTAGTGAATCTGTTAGATACGATCAATTCCTCTTTTTTGCTTTGGTACATTCACTCGTTTTCTTTACACAAACAGGCTAGTCAATCCGCCAATCCGGATGACATGCGACTCGGATTTTCCTGTTTGATGAAGCGAATGACTAGATTCTTCTCGGCACTTTCTTCTGTGGAGCACACCATGGAGGTGATTCGAGCAGTTATCATACAACGCAGACAGTTACGGCCCACCTCCAAAGGTCCCGGAAACCTAATGGTAAGTCATTCCAGATAGCCAACACTCGATGCACCTGCGTCTTAGTATACTGCATACAGTAACAAGCTGAGCAGCAGCAGTTTCAATTTGACCAGCAACGTATTGAAATCGTTTTGTTCGTTTTTCTAGGTTCAGATAAGAAACCAAGATCATCCGGGTACAGCCTTTCGTATCCTGCTTTACCCGCTCGCCGGTTCGATCCTCGCTGATTGTCGACGTATTTCGGGTGACGGCTTACTGTTTCACCAAACCTATGCTGCATTTTACGCCGACCTTGCGGCTATGGGAGCGGTGAATGAATCACATCCATATTTACGAATGATTCTCCCGGATCAAGTGACTACAGACGCGTCCGGTGAACCGCCTGTTGCTCCCGACCCCACGCATCCTGGTGATCAAACGTCGGCGCCCATGGAGTGCTGACCCCACCCCACCCCTATGTGAATTTTTACACAATGATTTTGTACTCCTCAGATGAACCCAGATTAAGTATTTTATTGACATTTTCGCACAATGATGTGTATGTCTATTTATCGCATTTATGCTTTGAACAAAACCTCGTCGCAGTTCATTCTGGTCGCTGGGACGGAGCTCTTACGCCTTCATCTTCCGATATTCAAAGGCTGGTTCTGATTCGATCATGACAGTTTCCGTTTGTCTATCATTGCCTAATACAATTTCAAGTTGCTTGGGCCTGACGATGCAGAAAAAGAGAAACAAAGATCAGCCAGAGGTCACCGGATGCCGAAATCGAGTGCTTTGAAAGGAAAACAGAGATTAGCCAGACTTGATGAAATGACAGACCTAAAGGCCATTTGATTGGACCCAAAGCGGTGGTACCATGAAAGCGGGTGTTCTCAACGCGTAGGGTTTCTTATTTTCGTCTCATCTAAACCAGTATCAGAAGTAGTAGTGAATGTCTAGGATAAAATCGCTAGAAGCACTTATAAGTAGGATTCTCACCCCTCCCCCTTCTAAAGAACATTTGTGTCGGAGCAATTGCATGTATCAAACCACCTATAGCATGGTCAATGTGCAGAACAATGTCCAAGTGACCCTTCACTTGCCCGAAGCAGACGATGGAATCGCCACCAGAAACGGCGTCCGGAGGGCATTTCAGGTATGTGCTGATAAATGGACGAGAAATACCAGAAAACCGGAGTTGATCTAGCAGCAAAACGATGGAAACCGATCTCGCAAGACTAACAAACTTATACATAGCCGAACTGCAACCCACTTGACGCCTTTCGTCAACGACGCTTGGAATCCTGGACTACAGTCTCTACTTTGACCGGCAAATCATGGACAGCGTAATATCAGTGTTCAGTGCTTCGCTGGTTCTAACCAGCACGCCTTTAAAATAACCGCGTTGAGAACCGGTAGAATTTATCAACTAGGGTGCGCCATTTTTTAAAGAAAACCATCACGCAGCGCTGAAAAAACAGTGTGCTTGCGTTAGTAACCGTCCATAGCAGTTCTCTGTATTGTGGACGCACAGTTAGCATCTGTTCAAGTTCTTAAATTGTTTTGCCTTTTGTCCGAAGGGAAGCTTATGGAAAAGACTGCTGGTAGGTCAGTGGTTGAGAGGTTTGACGACTTCGGTAATTTTGTTGCAAATTCTTCGTCACCATCCGACATAACATCGCCGGCACGTACCAGGGTAGCGTCGCGCCGTAGTTCCACTGTACATGATTCTATAGCTTACACATGGATGTACGGCTACAGACTGATGATTTCATTCGACTGACGGCATATGCGCAACGAACTTGGCGAAAAACTCTACCATAGAACTTGTGTTAGAGTGTACCGCTCGTGATTTTGCACGTTCTGGTGACAAAACTATCGGTACAGGTTAAGGGGTATCGAAATAGAGCCCCAGTCTGATCTGCAACGTTACTCATCGCAAAATTCTAGTCTATCACATGAAGGGTTCCGTTCAAAGTTTAAAATGTGTTCAGCGGGAGACCTAGTTGTCGGTATTCGCTGCACGGCCCAGCCGTTAATGTGACCATCTTAAGCGTGGTCGGCTGCGGGGGGCGAGATGGCTGTGGTTAGAGCGTGGATTTACTGACCGGAAGATCTGTGGTTCGAACCCGACCTCTGCATGTCGACTTCCCCTGTCTAGGCTTGGACTTCCTTCTAGTGGCATGGCAGCTAGGCACCGAAAGGGTGTTACAGCTGAACGATTATTACTTATATTATGGTGGTCGGCTGCTGCAGGATGATGTAATGATAAAACCTATCTAGACAATATCATGGACATGACAGCTAAAGTGATCTGCGATGCTTTTTCCGCAGCTGTGGCGCACGTTCTGAGATGATTCTCATCACGTTCGGCTTCTGCTCTTTGCTACTGGCGATAAGGCAAGCAACAAAGGGGACCTACCATGTTGCGATCGCCTTGCCTGATGCATGCCGGGCATCTCGACTGCTAATGCCTAGGCTAGGGCAACTTGGCATTATCTCAGCCCTCGTGCTTCCTTCGGGCTGTATTGCGGCTATGCACCGAAAGGTTGGACGATTATCACTGTTATTATTCATTATGTACGTTTATTGGTTGCTGTTCTGTTCACCCAGCTTGGTGGTTGGCTTGCTTACGTCTCAGCCCTATTCAGCGAGACGTCGTACGTGGGTATTTGGCAAGGTACGTAATCCATTCCCACCTGTTTTCACGCACCAATATCCCTGTGGTTGGCTGGTTACAGCGCAACTTCCTATTAGTTCGCCTGGACGATTTCCGATTCGCGTTGCGTTGGATATCTCTCTGCTGGTAGTCCTAATTCGGTGCTTTGGTTTGTTTATAGCGCAGGACGAAAAAAGCTTGCGTTTCCTTTTAGTTTGTTGGATTAACCCTCAAGGATACTACATACCCTTTTACGAACAACTTAAACGGGCAGAAGAAGGATAAATACTAGCCGAACCGCTCACCGACGAAGTCCCTTTGCTTGGCGACGGAACGTTTACAAGATGTGTTAAGGTTGACACCGCTGGTTGCAATTAACCCCGAAAGTTACTCGAGAAACTATTCTCGACCATAGGTATCTGTAAGCTGTAATTTTCCTATATTGCATTTGCCGTCTTGCTACCGTCGCCATAAACATCCATCACTAATCACTCAGACCTCCTGTGCTTGTGCCGTTCACGCTGAAATCAGCTACTTGTGTGGTGATGAGCATTTATCATCGCTGAGTCAGGGGGAACCATCACAGAGTTGGACAGTGGAGACGTTAAAAATGCGGCGTCTGACGGAAGACGGTGGTCATGTGTCCTCACACACCGTGGGGTGGACATGAACTGTCATTCAAATCACCTTCATCATCATTAATCTGAACTCACGACAATTATTACCGAAGGGATGGGCTCAAGACCAAACAACAGCTAAAATCAACTACGACGTTTGCTCAGTCTAGGCTTATGCTTTATTGTGTTGATAGATGGAATAAGTGCACTCTGACGAACACCGACACTGGGTCATTCAGTCACCCGGAAAACGGGGAGATAGAAATGCCATAATGGATTAGTTCGGCGCTAACCGCCTTTGTGGATCGGACAATCAGTTGGATCCGGTTAACGATAGGTAGAAGGCCTAAACACAGCAAGCCACCATGGACCAGCCAGGCTATATCACAAACACCGGTTACCTGACGGTACCACGGCCTTATCGAAAAGGGAACCGAAGGTACACCCCATCGTGTGTTCCACAGTACTCCCAATTGCAAATGGCTGTCAGAGCTCAAACAGAAATAAAGGAAGGTGTATACAGCTGTACAAAAGTTGCCAATACGGCCTTTGGAACAACCATTCATAATAATTTAGTTATGTGGGCTTGGTTGTCTGGGATGGTGCAATATCATTCGCACTGAGGTAAGAAGTCGACCAATATCTTCCGAGGCTGAAGTAAATGACTGGTGTCGTCTCGACAAACCGATTTCCAAACGCTGTTCAAATCTTTGCAACACGGCAACCGCCTGAGATCGCACGATTCTGGAAAACCGAGGATCGCATATATCCGTGTTCGGGCCCAAATAGGTTGCCAGGCGCTGTGTAAGCAAACTCATGGTGCTGCATAGAAGACGCAGTTCCCAGGAGCGTTGGGTGTTTTCCAGTACGGTCGATTGAGGAAGCTCTGTCAACCACAAGTAGAACAGGTCGGCATACACCGCGAACATGTCGAGTTTTCCCCGTAAACCTGAAAACATGAAAAATAAAATGAGCTCTTGTACGTAGAAGAACGAATTGTTCTTTCTTCACACCTCATTCTTCTTCGTATCATCAAAATATATGCAACGAGTACCAACACGCTACTAACGAACGGTGGGCTCCGAGTTCCCAAGAGAACTCCCTTGAACAGTTTGCAAGAAGCAATTTAGGATGGGTCCCCTCCGAATAAAGGCCACTGTAAAGCCTGCCGACTGTCCTGCTGGAGGGTTCAACATAATATGAGAGAACCTGGGGTGCAACTGCTCCGAAGAACCGGACGAATAATCTGATCATCATTTAGTTGTTGATTGTACATGGAGAGCTACTTGACAAGTATTTGATAATCTATCTTTGAGAAAAACCTGGATTTCTCATCCCCCAAAATGGTGTGCAAAGCAATCGGAGAAGTTACTCGATATCGAGTCTAGATAGGTGTGGATAACTAGATATGGTACGGACAAAAATCCCGTTCGACATCTTTATGTTATGTTGGACATTTGAAAGAAGTAAAGAGAAGTGAATTACGTGTTGTAAGGGAATCCAATCAACAGTGTGGTCAGCAAAGACCCCGCGGGTCGTGGGGCAGTGCTTTGAGAATAAACTTCGGAAACGCCCATCGTAGGGCCGTTGGAAAGCTAGTTTGAATGTCCCTAGACGCCTAGTCACAGTATTTTTTGACATTATTGGGGGTTCGTTAGATGAGTGCAAGGGGATGGGTCACGTGAACCTTTGGTTAGCCAGGAGACCAGGTGGACGCCAACAATCACTAAAAGTGCTGTGCTAATCAGACAGTGATTCGGTTTGTCAGCTTGATCCCTAATGAACAGTTATGAACCAAAGGCATAAGGTGGAAGTCAAGTGAGTTGCATTTCATCTAATCTAACAGAACGAAACAAGAGAACGCACACCAAAGAAGCAACAAATATCAGGGGTCCCCTAGCCAGAAGCAAAAAAAAAAACATTGCTACCTGATGCGGATAAACGTAAGCGGGTGTTTCGGTGTTCAAGGAGTCAAGTCTACTGCCGCAATTCATTCACAACAGCCAAAAGGAATTACGTCGCCAAGAGACTGGTGCGACGGTTTGCGTACTTCAGCAAGCCACTGAGCTGCACAGGAGGATGCTCGTGCAGCCAGGATAGAGGTCTGAGAAAAAATTTTCCTGGTCCTCAAGTTTGGGGGCAATGTGTTCTTTAAAATTTGGTCTGCTCAAGTAGTCTCAAGCTGATGACCGCTGCCTTACAGTCGGTCTGTTGAGCCAAATGCTTCAGTCTGGGTTTGGGCGCCCCGCTAGTATCTCAGCCCACTAACGCCCATGAACTTTACCTATTATGGAAGCTAAGCACCACTATCTATTATTGGTGTATTACTGTTCATGACGATGAAACAGAATGCTTTTGGTGTTCAGTTTTCAGGTATGAAAAGATTAAAGTGAGAGGTAATTGAACAAGACACGTACTGCTCCAGTCCATCAAAGGAAAGCCGCCAGCAGGGGACGATGAATTTCCGGTTTCAAAATGTCTTGCATGAAAGGACAAAATGATCACTCCGGCTCGGACTAAGTAGTCAATAACGTGGAAAACGCGCCCCCATCTGTTGGGCTGTTGATCACCAGAAGTAGTTCTCAGAAACTGTGTGATGACGAGAATGGGAACAAGCGAAACGGAGTTATGCACGAAAAAGGAGAAACACGGGCAGAAACAGCCCAACATGCCAAACCCAGATCATATCTTACTTCTATTTGCCAGAGACAAGGGAATATAGTCACACGAATTTGCAAATCTATCCATAATGACCTCGTGCCATAGTCATTCAACCTATGGGCTAATTTTCAGGATGTTAGTCGAACAACGAAAACTGCTCTAGAGACACATAGTGACAGCCAAATATACCGTGATCAGCGCACAGCCTCAACTGCAACAGAGAAGAACCGATGGAGAGGATAACGAAACAGTCGAGTATAAAGTTACAAGCAATTTCCCACATGTTCTCAGAATGACCCTGTGTATCGTACCTACATGGGCGTTTCGGCCTAATGTCACAACCGGAGTGGTGCTTGGGGTTTGCGAAAAAAGTAATCCGTCACGACGGACAGGACACCCAAAACAACCGAAGAGGAATCGATTCAACTACACCACTAAGGAGCAGAGACAAAACTTACCTACTCCGAAAGACATGATGCTTCGCGATGTGCCTGGACCTACGGAGTGAATCAATAGCGGGAGCGTGTTCATCCCATCAAGTAAGCTGGTGTGTATAGGTCAGCCTCGAAGTGTCTACACAGAAGACGGCTCCGTTCAAGCCACATTTCAACACCGCCGTCGGCCATTTTCGTGGTCGCCTAACCTACATATTTGTGACGTGACAACCACAGATACTTCAATCGATAATGATTCCAGGGCGTGATCGTTGATATTCGGAAAGTGTGAGGACATAGTGTTTTGAAAAGGACGTCGTTCAAGCAAGTTGTGCTCATGAATGTGGTTCGGGTTCCGTCAGTATGTTCTTACGAATATTTCGAACTAATTCACGTTTTCACACCAACTGGGGCACTTGGAAAACATATCACTGGCACAAATCACACGAAATGCACCAATAAAGACAGAACCTCTTTATAGTGACCACTGGTGGATCGGTTCGAATGCCCATTCAAGAGGACCGAACCGGCTTTTCTCCGTAGGACAGAATATTTCCGAATATGAGGCTTAAGGATTTTATGACTCCGGAACAAATAATGAGAAAAGGCTGGATATTTGATGAGGCTGGCTAAAGAAGTAAAGAGATGGTTGTTGTGAAGAAGCTTCACTCCCCATCCCTTTGTGACACCCTTTTGATGCCTAGCTGTCATACTACCCGAA
>SJOL01004943.1:252446-293543 GCA_004794785.1 Opisthorchis felineus | reverse complement strand
CTGCCTTACAGTCGGTCTGTTGAGCCAAATGCTTCAGTCTGGGTTTGGGCGCCCCGCTAGTATCTCAGCCCACTAACGCCCATGAACTTTACCTATTATGGAAGCTAAGCACCACTATCTATTATTGGTGTATTACTGTTCATGACGATGAAACAGAATGCTTTTGGTGTTCAGTTTTCAGGTATGAAAAGATTAAAGTGAGAGGTAATTGAACAAGACACGTACTGCTCCAGTCCATCAAAGGAAAGCCGCCAGCAGGGGACGATGAATTCCCGGTTTCAAAATGTCTTGCATGAAAGGACAAAATGATCACTCCGGCTCGGACTAAGTAGTCAATAACGTGGAAAACGCGCCCCCATCTGTTGGGCTGTTGATCACCAGAAGTAGTTCTCAGAAACTGTGTGATGACGAGAATGGGAACAAGCGAAACGGAGTTATGCACGAAAAAGGAGAAACACGGGCAGAAACAGCCCAACATGCCAAACCCAGATCATATCTTACTTCTATTTGCCAGATACAAGGGAATATAGTCACACGAATTTGCAAATCTATCCATAATGACCTCGTGCCATAGTCATTCAACCTATGGGCTAATTTTCAGGATGTTAGTCGAACAACGAAAACTGCTCTAGAGACACATAGTGACAGCCAAATATACCGTGATCAGCGCACAGCCTCAACTGCAACAGAGAAGAACCGATGGAGAGGATAACGAAACAGTCGAGTATAAAGTTACAAGCAATTTCCCACATGTTCTCAGAATGATCCTGTGTATTGTGCCTACATGGGCGTTTCGGCCTAATGTCACAACCGGAGTGGTGCTTGGGGTTTGCGAAAAAAGTAATCCGTCACGACGGACAGGACACCCAAAACAACCGAAGAGGAATCGATTCAACTACACCACTAAGGAGCAGAGACAAAACTTACCTACTCCGAAAGACATGATGCTTCGCGATGTGCCTGGACCTACGGAGTGAATCAATAGCGGGAGCGTGTTCATCCCATCAAGTAAGCTGGTGTGTATAGGTCAGCCTCGAAGTGTCTACACAGAAGACGGCTCCGTTCAAGCCACATTTCAACACCGCCGTCGGCCATTTTCGTGGTCGCCTAACCTACATATTTGTGACGTGACAACCACAGATACTTCAATCGATAATGATTCCAGGGCGTGATCGTTGATATTCGGAAAGTGTGAGGACATAGTGTTTTGAAAAGGACGTCGTTCAAGCAAGTTGTGCTCATGAATGTGGTTCGGGTTCCGTCAGTATGTTCTTACGAATATTTCGAACTAATTCACGTTTTCACACCAACTGGGGCACTTGGAAAACATATCACTGGCACAAATCACACGAAATGCACCAATAAAGACAGAACCTCTTTATAGTGACCACTGGTGGATCGGTTCGAATGCCCATTCAAGAGGACCGAACCGGCTTTTCTCCGTAGGACAGAATATTTCCGAATATGAGGCTTAAGGATTTTATGACTCCGGAACAAATAATGAGAAAAGGCTGGATATTTGATGAGGCTGGCTAAAGAAGTAAAGAGATGGTTGTTGTGAAGAAGCTTCACTCCCCATCCCTTTGTGACACCCTTTTGATGCCTAGCTGTCATACTACCCGAAGGATGCGATACTGCCAAGTTTCCGAGGCCTAGACAGAAGCAGTCGAGATGCAGAGGCTGGGTTCGAACCATGGACCTTCCAGTCAGTAAATTCACCCCTTAACCGCTGAGTTATCTCGAGTTCAGTGGGTATGATGCTGATAGAAGCAGGCCTATTTGGTAGCAGAAGAACAATTAAAAAGCTACGGGGAGAGTTTTGAAGGCATAACAATATCTCAACTAACACCAAGTTGCACTGACCATGATCCATTTTTTTAAATCCAGGCGTGTATGGTGAACCAACACAAGAACAGTACTCACCAAAAGCAGGGCTAAAAGCAACACATTGTTCGGCAAATGATCCGGTCTCCAATTGTCGCTATTAGACTTTGCAGATAAGATGATGACATCAGCGACAAGTTGAGCAGACTGAGGAGACATCGAAGCCAGCAGGAACGCAAAACTCAGGGTTGCTGGAGACATGTGTGAAACACATCGTCGTTTCTCAGCTGGTACCAAGTTCACTGTTGAAAAGCTCAGACCCAACCTAAAATGCAAGAACGAACATTGTCTGGTCATACACTCATCTCCAAAAAAACAAACATAGAAGGGTATGTTGATTTCTTTTCGGAAATACAGCAAAAAATACGGTTCACTGACGAATTGCGATCGAGTTAAGATCCGGTTCGAAGACCAACCATAGCGGTGAACACAAGAGACATAACAATAAATAGCCAGTTCTATGGCGGAAACGTATGACTACAGTTGTATCTATATTCGTTCCTGATAACTTGATGCGAGTTCATTAGGTGATAGAGAAGACCACCGCTTAGAAGTAGGCACTTGTTTTCATACACCTCCCGTTTGTCCAGTTCATCTTCCGTCCTCAGAGAATTATTCCGGTTAGTCCATGTCAAAGCGAGGAAGCACTGGGCTAGGTTTTCACTCTCATTAGAGGTTATCAGAAGTGCATGTCCTTAACCAAACTGGGGAAATATCATATGCAGGATTGGATTGGCTGGGTCTGACAGTCGTAACTGCGGTTTTGTTCAACGACTCCCTTGTGGATTGTACTTAGCTGCGTGAAGACTAGGGGTCCGACCACAAATAAACGGCAGGTGGGTTGGCGACGACTTTTCTAAAGTGTCCTGAGAAACGCAACAGGACTACATTTGCGCAAAAGCCGTTGCCGAATCTTGACTTTGGAATTGTTACCATCATCAGAGAGAGCAATATCAGTATTGGCGTTGGCACTCCACTGACGTACAACTACAAAGCTTATTTAACCATGTTTAGAGTTCGAGATAGCTCAGTGGTTAAGGGGGGAATTTATTGACCGGGAATTTCGTGGTTTGAACCCAGCCTAGGCAACTCGACTGCTCCGGTCCAGATTTGAGCAACCTGGCAGTACCTCAGCCCTAGTATTTGCTTCAGGTGACATGGAAGCTACTCACCGAAAGGATGCTACAGTTGAACGATTATTTTTAAGAGTGAAGAGTGGATGAGGGAAGGACCTGGTACTAACCTAACCTAAGCATTCATAGATGCCTACACTTCAAAACACTCAATCAATATGGAAAGAAACTGACAGCACGAGCACCACTAACATCCCTCGGCGGCCACTCCCTGTGATGTCTCCAGCCAATCGCCGGGAACGGTCACGGGGACCCTGTACTGGAAGGCGGACCAACTTTTTCGTAGCCTCTTTTACACCTTTCTACCACGTCGCACGTTGTCCATTTCGTGGTATGCGCCCTTCTGAAGGAGGCACGGAGAACAACACTCGTCTCTGTAGACGATTTTTGAGCATACGTAGCAAAGGGACGAGGCACTGCAGTTCACGACGCTGGATATTTTCCGTGACTCTTGGAATCGTAGGGGTTAGCAGCAGTAAAGCCAAGCTAGGCGGCTCTTCCACCTACTCCCAAACCTATACCACTGTGACCTCAAAGAGGTTAATTGTGCCTGGTGTGGCTTTGACTATCGTAGCTGGCTTATATCAGGCTAAATGATCGGATCAGTAAAGGGACGCTATGCAAACGTACATTTGGTATTTGGCCACATACACGCACAGAAAACTAGCGACCCAAAAGCAGCCTTTGCTGACTAAGTCATGTTCTTCGACTATCAAACAGAGGACGTGTCGCATTCAGCACTGTTCGCGAAGTCTCAAGTGAACTGGGAACAACGGACTGGAGCCGATGGCCTGAAAGCGTTGACTGCACCATTGAATAAGGTTCACGGATGTCGGTCACCGAGTTGAGGGCCAAGTGGAGAGTCTCGTCAACGGTTGCAGACAATTCCCGATATGGCAATGTGTCGCAGCCAACGGTGAGCTAGTACCCATAATTTAGTTGGTCTATACTAAGGGAACCCAGCTTTTCAGTCTCATTCCCTATCAGTGCAGATCAATTCAGTTTTTAGATCGCAAACCCTGCATCAAAGTGCGGTGTTCCATCGGCTACACCTTTGTTCACCGAAAATGTGGAGATTAAGGGAATGGGAGGCACGCGACGGCCCGATTTCTGCGTTGAAGACGAATGGATCTGTTTGTCCAGGATGGCACGAAGTGAACATCATAGCTTTGATTCAAGACCACTATTGGCTGCATGACAGCCATAGGTCAGGGTCACTAACCATTGCTTTGTCCCGTGCTGCGGTCCCCATCCGGGGAAACGGCAGTTACCAACGCGACTCAGTTGACTGGTGACGGAGTTCATGATTCATTGCCAAGTCGTGGACTGACCGCCCCTGAGTCGTCTACTTCCGATATAAGACTCGGCGAATAGGGCTCTACGAGGCAAACGGTCTTATGGCATACGAAGTACGTTGCCCAACCAACGTACCCTGTGGAGTGTGACCAGCTGATCCATCGGGGGAGATTGCACTCTTCCGAAAACCATCTGGTGTACTTCAACATTACAGCTCTGACCCTCGCAATACTTCGGAGGCATCGATGGTCAAACACACACTCTCCGAGGAATTTTCACAAGCAGCGGCCACTTCTCAGATCCATACAGTAAGAGAGATTGGACCGCGGCATTGTACATCCCACCCTTGACAGGCAAGCTGATATCACGTCGGCGCCCGGAATGTCAGAGGTTGGCAAACGTCACTCTGGCCTTTCCAATTCGGGAACTGATTTCGTCTTCCACCAGGACTTATGCAGCTGCCCAGATAAACGAACTTATCTGCCATTTCGATCAGCTCACCTGTAAGCATGAGGTTTGGGTTTCATTCCAACCAGCTTCACAGTAGCACCTCACACTTTACACGTGCAAAGTACATATTGAAATGTGAAGCAGAATTATCCAGGTTATTTAAAATATTTGCATTTCTAAGGAGTCTGATCCAAGGAGGGCAATATCGTCCGTGAGCGAACGCCCGGGAGGATTTTGAGCTCTGAGGTGAAGACAAGTAAAGAAGACTCAAGGAGAACATCGATAACGAAGTTAAAGAGCAGGGGCACCAGACATCACTGAATGTGGTGAACTCAAGAGAATTTGCCGTAGACAAGCACCCGTATATGGGAGGAGGCATATACAGACAAGAATTTAGAAGGGACACCCTTCATCGCTAGACTGCCAGAGTTTCTGACGACCAAAGTAGTCAAAAGTAGACTTGAGATCGAAAAGACTATCGTTGTTGGCTGTCGGAAGGAGTGGCGCAGTTTCCGTTTCTTCTGTAAAGTGAAGATATGATCGATGCAACTCCAAGTCAGGGCGAAACCCACGCCGGAAATAATTATGAAAATGATGACGAAGATGTGTAGAGACGAAATTTAGTTATGGCACCAAGGCGATCACGACCATTGTCCAAACCTTGATCACAAAGCATCAGTGGTCTACGTGAGGAGCAAAAATACCTGGGGAACAAGTTACCATACAGGTCCCCAGGGGGGGGGGCAAAAATTGTCAGGGTTTCAAAAAACCCAGAAGGCTGTCTGCTAGACATCTGGATCAACCTAGTGTGGAAAACTTTGAGTATGCTGTTTGGGTACTCTCCACCGGGACACACAAACCGTTTAACCGCAGTAAACTCGCCTCTTCGCCAAAAGTTTTCCACGAAGTAATCGAAGAGGCCCAGTGTGTGAAAAGAAGGTCATCTGTAAGACCACGCATCATCAGTGAAATCACACACTTTCATCTTTCCAAGGAAGCCACGCCACGCCACGCCACGCCTGGCTTGAGCCTTGACCGGGTCTAGACCCTCTTGATAAGCTTGACAATTCATGCGCAATAAGGTACTTTGAATGTTCGTACGGGGCTTTGAACCGACACCTGGTTGTGACAGCCTAGCAGGTGCTATGTCGCGCATAACAACTGATGATGATGGCAGATTCAAGATGTTTAATCAACACGTCAAATATTAGGTAGCAAACTGCAATGACAGGTAGCGTTTTCAAGGCATCTTTTGTTTTTCGGAGCTCGCTTAACGACGAAGTCTGTAATGGTTCCCGCATCAGTTGCGCACATTTGACACTGCTTTGATAAAGAACAACCACAAACCTGGAAACTAACCGATGTTGATCGGTCATTAGTGGAATGAAAACTGGCCAAAAATATGTACGCATTTTGCTATAGATAATCGGTCGTGCGGGGCAGTGATCCGGGAACATTGTTCCAGTAAAAACACCCTTATACAGAAAACAGGCGTAGCAAAGTTAAACATTCAGTGTATTTTACTCAACATCTCCACTGAAGGTAGACCATGTCTGGTCAGACAACATGTACTTTTAAATTACGGCTCTTGAGATGTACTAAGTGAAATCCAGTGTGTGATTCAATCGATGTCTTCAATCCGGGTCAATACTTGGTTTCACATCGTACGACTAACCGCGCCTTCCCAGACGGAGTCATTTGGCAACAAGACAAAACATCAGCACGGTGTCACAAAAAATATCGGCACTTGCAGAGTCTAGCATGGAAGCAAAGATTTATAGTACCTGCGGTTATTGTCACTAAAAAGATTCACAGAAAACCGGGATAGCGTTGCCATTGGAATTAGTCGATAGGTCTTGTGTATGTCATCGTTCCATCTTTTCTAAGATTACTAATGATAATCGTCCATTCAGTGTCTAGTTGCGATGTCACCCGAAGAAAGCACGAGGGCAGAGATACTGCCAGGTTACCCAAGCCTAAACAAGAGCAGTCAAGATACCGAGGTTGTATTCGAATCACGAACCTTCCGGTAAGTAAGCTCGCGTCTTAACCACTTAGCTGTCTCAAGCTATTTTTAGGACTTCATCCTCCAGGTCAATGTGTGTCACTGGCACTCTGGTGAGATGACTTCGGGTCCATGGGCATCGTTCAGCGGCGCAGATAGCCGCAATTTCTGTGAATCTGAGCTCATTTCAAACCGTTGTTCGCCGCAGAGAGGTATACGGTCAACGATCTCACGAGCACCGGTGGCTAAATTCTGTTTCGTGTTAGCTTGATTCACTGCTGTGATTCAATCCAGAATGGAAAGCTCCAGAGATCACACAATGGATCCTAAGTTGAAAGCGATAAGGGCACAGCAGGCTTTCAGCAGAAACACTAAGTGAAGTAGAGGTCCAGATAACGAACGTTGCATCCACTGTCATTGCAAAATAATCCCGTAATTGAGCAGATCACTGAAGTAATCAATGGGCAGACCGCCATTTAAGACCATGCACCAATCGGCAGACCACAAGATCTTTAAGTGTCAAGAGGAGGGCAACGAGTTTTTTTGGTGCGGATTAAAACCAAAAAACAAGGATGCCAGCAAGCCCACCTGCAGCAAACGACTAATTTCTTATAAAGAAAACGTTGGATGGTCGAAATAAATACAGGAACAAAAATGCTTACTTTGTGGCTACGGAAGTTAACAGCGTCAGTTCTCCATTCGTTCCGGGAAGGTTGCTCATATTCGCGGGGACTTCGAGGCATCCGGATTCTGATCTACCTAGAACCGCGTCGAAAACTGGAAACCACAAAATCCAAAAACGGAGTATTCGTGGGCCAAATTTGTGACTACGTAGAGTTTCCCTGAGTCGACATAATCGATCAATTGCCGTCACAAAAATATCTCTCCTAGACGTGTCACGCAACAGATCTCTGACAACGCCCACCAAAAGAAGATCCAGTTCGTTCCCCATCACCTGCGTGTAAGCGGTAGCACCTGACAAAAACAACAATTCGAATAGATTCAGCAAATGTATCACAATCTCCTGAGAAGTTGATTCGGAAAAACCCTCGGCTTCAAAAAGAATGGCATCGAGTAGAAATCCAAGGAAACGGTTGATAGCTTCAACGGGTTGAACGGGCTTCAGAAGAACGGTTTGAAGCTGTAGATTAAGGTGCGCCAATAAGTTCGGAATGACTTGACGGGCCTGCAGAATAAAGCACGACGATAACTCAGTGAGTAAAGCGATAAAAATCAATAATATTGGAGTCATAATTGTACGCCGGAAAAACAGCCACGCACAGATTCTCGTCACTCTTGAACGTGTATAATAGTTGTTAGTCTCGTTTGGTTTATTGTTTATTATTGTTTATTAGCTTGTGAATTACACCGGGCGTACACGCTCTCCGGCTCTGTAGCGCTCATGGTTAACGAGTACCTTGTAATTAGTCGCTGTCAACATTTTGAAAAAGTCGAGTCAGACCCAGATTAGGTTTAATCAAGTAGATCAAAATATCATCAGTTCAGTTAAAGATTGAACCGCAGGCTAACTGTCAAGTAGTTCAGTATCCACAGAGTCATGTTGCTGTTCGTTTTGCGAATTTGTCTTGAGCCTGAGATAGCTCAGTGGTTAAGGAGCGAACCTACTGACCGGAAGGTCCTAGGTTCGAACCTCCCCCCGCCCGTAGCTCCTGTCTAGGATTGGGCAACTTGGCAGCCGTCGTGCTTCCCTCGGGTAGCAGGGAAGCTAGGCACCGAAAGGGTGTCACAACTGGACGACCTCTGGCCATTGACCAGTCTGGTAGAAGGAGGAGGTTGTAAAATCGAACAGATATCCAGTAAACAACATTGGTACTCATGCGAATGGTGTTGGGGAAATGCAGCATTAGAACAATTATGAAGTCGCAAAGCACGGTACTTATTCTGGTTAATCCGAAACTGAACCCCAGTCTCGCTCTTATTATCCTTGACTATGACCGGATGTAGGCTTCAGAAACGTGACAAGCGAGGCGAGCGCGTAAATAGCATCCCACATTAATTAGCACGTCCGGACAGGCACACGCGTTGACGTTCGAGAGATGGGAACCGGTTTACCCAACGCCTGAAAAGACGATCGTTGTATCGATTGATTGAGCCGTCATTCAGGACGATTTTGTTTGATTAGTTTTAGGTGGTTGCGGGACTTGTAGAATTCGTGTTCACATTACTTTCGTCTGAACAGTCCTCCTCCAGTCCTGGCACACTTCTGGTGTGGACTCACCAGAATAATGACACCAGGACAGCACTGTTTGTTTGATTACTTGTGAATAGATGCGGGATTTGTAGTCTTTATCTCGTCCTGGTGAGTCAGAAAAGGAAGGACTGGAGGACATTTGGTCGAATAGGATAAGATAATAAGACTTATTGCCCGTTCGGTGGCGGCTTCTTTTTGGAGCATAGCTGCCATGCAACTGGAAGGAATCACGAGGGCTGAGATAACACCAACATGCTGATGGGGTAAAATTAGAATACCGAGTTGGACTTCATGATAGTCAACGGAAGTGTGAATAGTTCATAGGCAGTCCACATCTCACCAACTCTAACCTACGTGTATTCTTCAGTGTATGAGTGAAATATGTGAGTATGCTCAAAAACAAAGCCCTTGTGATCCCTGAGATCTGGTCGGGCTACACCGTTCCCGATATATTGAGTCTATCGATTTCCTGGTTTACAGTCGAATAGCTCGTTCTTTACTTGACCCAATGATCGGAAAAAGTACTTCCACATCCGAAACAAAAACAACAATTTGTGAATCATCCTCACCAGCTTCATCAACAGCCGCATTGTTTCGAGTAGAGGATGTTTCGGATCAACCACACCTTCCAATCGTTCTTCTATTTGTGAAGCGGATCGCGCGGTGGGTTTGGAATTCCCTTCATTCGTGGGAAAAATAGGATCAAAACAAATCGCATCTCCATCTGCTTCCGCTTCCATTTTCAGATGGAACAGCAAAGATGTGTCTCTTAATTGATGCTGGGATGAAAGTCCTCGCAGTAGTACAGATTCCAAGAGTGAAGGTATGATTTTCCTGGTTGGGATGTCTGTCTCAGTCAGTTTCACTTCAACGGATGCACTTGCTGCAGCGATTGGAACAGTCAAACAATAGGATAGCTGTTCCATTAGCTGGAAAGGAAGATAAACTAGACAATAACTTGGAACCAAGCGAGTTGGAGTCAATGTACTGTGCGAGGATATGGTGGTAGGAGAAGAACCCAAAATTGCCCGTCAAAAACGATTTGATAAGCCCAAGCAGCAGCTTACCTGATGAACTGCAGGTTGGGATGCAAGACAACGTCGACTAATTGGCAGTACAATGAGTTCCGTCAGGAAACAAACCGGTCGCGTCAACAGGAGTAGTTCACAGTCCAAGACAAACTGATGGAAGAAGCAGGAACACAGGGGATACAATTAGTACCATCCGATGAAAATGAAGTGAAGCAGTGCAGTTTTTCAAGAAGCATTATGCTTTTTGATTCCAACCAGCGAGGAAGATCGAAGTGGGATTATTGAATTTTAGAGAAACCAGTGGGCCATCTAAGGACCATTGTACAAAAGGCTCCTTGGAACTTCGAACCAGGATGGTATTCGTCGTTCAGCTGTAGCACCCTTTCGGTGCCTAACTACCATGTCACCAGAAGGAAGCACGAGGGCTGGGATACTGCCAGGTTGCCCAAACCTAGACAGGGGAAGTCGAGAGGCAGAGGTCGGGTTCGAACCGCAGACTTTCCGGTCAGAAGATTCGCGCTCTAACCACTGAGCTATCTCGCCCCAAGAATGATATTTAAGGGATGCTCTGGCAAGGTCCGCTTGTTACATGAAGCGAAACGAGCTCAGTTCTACTCACCAAAACTTGCCAACACACGCCACATAACGGTCAATTGATAGCTGTTCAGTCTGTGAGACGACAGTAGCGTGTGCTTACTAATAAATTCCCCAAGCAACTCATTGTTTTCCGTCGAGGAGACAAACGTTGGGCGTTTTGGCATAGCAGGACAGCGCAGTCAAGAGGTTACAAATGCACATGCTGTTGTCCGTTGCCAGGTTTAGCGCACAGTTCAAAACAATGAATACATCAAGGTAATATTGGGCGAAGGTTCAGTTGCTTAAAGTAGGAGGGTCTACGTAAGAAAACGTCTCGCCCAGAAACTAGAAGAAACGACCGAACGGTGGTGTAACCAACTTGGAAGAAAATATAAGCAATCTTTCACAAGACAGTAATTCTGGAATGCTAGTATTGCATTCATTCGATGATTCCGTTTGTTTGTAAAGTTCACGTGTAGACTGATGGCGGCTGGGGAAAAACCCTCATGCCCCTGACAGATTCTGGCCACGTTTTAGACTGACGTTGCTGTTAAAAAATACCTTCAAGCTGGAAACAGTGTAGGGGCTCCTACGATAGAAAGTTTGTGGTCTGAACCCAAACCTTGCTACTCGATTGCTCTCTTCAAGGCTTGGATAATATGGCAGTATCTCAGCCTCGCGCTTACTTCGGTATTCAATGGCAGCTATGCACCGGAAGGGTGCTACAGCTGGACGATCATTTAATTTTGTCCTATTGATTGAACGCCACTGGCGCTTCGTTCTGGCGTTCCGCGATGCGTCAGAAAATATACAGATGCTTAGACTATTCGATTCACTCGAAAACGGCTGTCCCCTCAAGGGAACAGCTTCCCCTGTAGGGACGCAAACGTGAACTATACTAAAAGACCCACCAGCTTGCTAGAGTTGTGTTGTGATAGCGCAACTTGAGTACAGCTGTTCCGCCCAATATTCTATATCAAAAGAAGTGGGAGCGTTGAGACAGCCTGTAACCGGACATAGTAGGGTTACTGTAACCGTACCTATTGGACGGTAACGGAATTCTCTGTAAGATTAAGCCAATGTCCGTAGTGGAGCTAGAAATGCCAAATCAGAAACGATTGACCCGAACTGGTCGACGTTCTGGCCAATCATGGTGTGGCTACATCGGATCCGTAGACGGTTACACACACATTCGTCCGATCGACTATTCAGTGGCCCATCGTCAGACAGTGAGTAGATGTACTGACCCACAAAAGATCGCTCCCCAACAGACATTTTCTCCAGTATTTACCTTGACCAAAGCAATAAGCTAAAGGATTAGTCTACGTAAAGCGGTCGGAAAATCACAGCCCCACCCTACGGAACTTTTGAGTCTTGAATTGCTCCTGATACGGAGAAAATTTCAAAGAGAATTTAAAGCAATACGGCTGTGGAACTATTTCGGTGCATACTATGCATACAACCCAAAGGAAACACAAGTGCTGAGATTCCACCAAATTACCAGAAAGCAACAATAGGTCAAGGAATGGCTTTCCGGTCAATAGTTTGCGCTCTATCGCAAGTTGTACTAGACCGGAGCGTGACTAACGGAACTTAGATGGCGTCTGTGGACGGAGTGCTGTGTTTTACAAAATCAATATGGACGTGACAAGTCGACGTTAGTCTCCGTAGACATTCAGACATTTAGGCTTAGGCAAATTAGACTGACTGGAATCGCACACTTTTCTTCTATTTCCGAAGTGCTCCAGTATATGTTCCGGCCGATCACAAGTGACAAATCAAAATCAGACCATGAACGTTTTCAGTTGACACCGTTGACAAAATTCCAAACCTAGCTGCAACTTGGCTCCTGAGGTCTCCATGCTGGAAGTTCGCACATCATCACAACTGACAAATCAAAATCAGGCCATGAACGTGCCCAGTTGACACCGTTCACAAAATTCCAAACCTAGCTGCAACCTGGCTCATGATGTCTCCATGCTGGAAGTTCGCATATCAAGGAGGTATGCATCTATTGATTTTCCTTGGGATTCTATTCTGAAGAAATACAAATTTCGTGGCCTTTCGAAAGTTTCTCAGGTCAATATTCCATATCTTAGGTTTGCAATCGTCACCAAAACACATCGAAGAAAGGACAACAGTATTACGAATTGAAAGATCATACACAAACGAGTAAGCCTTACGTACTTTCTTATTATGACGGTCGGTAATTTATCGTAAAGTGCACCTATAAAATCCTTCAGATGACCAGATAAAAATTCCCAAGTGTATCACATTAAAAAAGGATATCTCGTCCATAGGCGTTGCTCAAATTTTGCCACGAATCCCGAAGACGTGTGTAACTCAAATTTCGTAGAACAATCACTAACCTCAGCATTAACTGACTGTGAATAGGATTCGTAACTGTGAGCCACTGAAGCCCCAGAAGACACAGCGTTAGCAGTTCCAGAATCTTGGACAACCAGGCGATTAAACAGCTTGCGAGTCTGTGCCTCCCAATGGTTGCTTGATTTTGGTAGTGGAGTCGCACCAGACGGATTTGACGGACTGTGTAAGTCTTGAAGCAGCTGTGATTTCGATGTGACCGTGAGATGCTTCAGAACAAGTCTCAATAACTGAAAGTGGGAAGAAATATCTAGAAGTTAGGAGATCTGAGTAAGCAATGCCCATGAGTTCACTTGAGTAGCTTAATTAGCTTTTCTGTGTGGGTTCAGCATGACTACTTTGGTCGACGCCGCTGTCCGACGCTTCTTCGAACTATTTTAGCACGCAGGACTTCTGAATATGTGATGGTTCATTCGTCGTGGTAATCGATTATGTGTATCGCACGTAATCACAAGTCATTTGGGAAAGCAATCAACATCACCGATTCCGGGGTTCTCCCTTGGTCTTGCTGGATAATGACATCAGAAAAGATACAATAGGTGTGGCGATGGGTATGGGAGGTGTGGCTTATAAACTGGCGCATTGACATACATTGGCAAATTTACGTGAATAAATCCAAATGGCAGAACAAAAGCAACACACGCTCGATTGGTTTACCTTCAGGTAATCTTGCTCCGGTAACGTGGCCTTCCGAACCCGATCCAGTCGCTGAATTAGTGCAAGACAGAACGAACTATCACTCGCCAGTAGAGCAGCGTGTGGGCATAGACGGGAAAGAACACTGCAGGTACAAAAGACGAAAAAGGTATCAGGGATGAACAAAAACCCATCTCATAAAGGAAGACTTCCCTAACAGAAATGCTCGAAGGGAGGACTTACAAACTAGCATAAATAGGTGAAAGTGTAGAACTTTCAAGAAGGTAGGGAAAGAGTAGGTATAACTGCTGCTTGTTGAAATTTGCATGACCTATCCACTAGGAGCTTTGGAACTACGTTTAGCTAAAGTACTAATGAACAAATTTCGAAACCGTGCGTTTTAGTCATGCACCGCGTATTAACAAATGCACAGAAAATAGTTGGAATAGTGTGTAGGTGATCTCAGATCATTGTAGTAGAAACCAAAAATGCTCACACCGCTCCTGACAGTCTTTAACCAAGAGCATGAGGATTTTGTACCCTTTTGTGAATGAGCAAACCCACCAGAATTCCCGTCTCATCATCATAGATCGGTAGCGAGGATGGCACCATCTGTCCTAATGTACTTGGTGTCGGACACAGCCCAAGTGCTGTTAATAACTTACTCTACCAAGCACTTGTCCGGTAAATCATTCAGCCAAAAGCCGTGCTACAGATTGATTCAACGATGATAATGAGAATAAGGGAATGAGAGCCACGTGCGGTAGGGGTGATGGTCCAATGACGTCAGATGGTTCCGTTTTATCTGATAAAAGGGAGTGAGAAAACTACGCGGTGAAGGCGATAGCTTTCGTGCAGGATGGCCATTGGGTGAGTGGCCGAACCATATCCGTCAGGGTCACCAGCCAGGGATTTATCCCGTCTGGGGGTCCAATCTGGAGAGACGGCAATTGCCCACGTGACTGAGTTAACTGGCAAGAGCCCCCATGCTCTGCTGCCCAGTTATGGACCGACCACCCCTGGGTTACATGGATCCGTGGGGCATACGGACCTCTGTCATACGAAGTACGAGGCCTAAGTACGACTAGTTGATCCGTGGAATGAGAGTCACCCTACCTCGAAACCATATATATATATATATATATATATATGAAAATCAAGTTGGTACTGACGGGATTCTCAACTTCAATTCACCTGAACCTCGTATTTACCGAAACACACCTGTAGTTTGGTGTCCAAGCATGCAAAAAAGACTTATGGACATTGTTCTGCCATGAAGTGCAAACAATCATCGAGATTGTTTACTGTCAAACAAAGATTCATACACAAGGGTCTCCAATTCGATGAGCTGTTGACTGTACCACCGCACCAACTAATGGATCTGCAAACTTTCAAAACTGGATCGTTCGAGCGCTCCAGAATGATCTGGTTAGCAGCATCATAGATCGTTTAAGCTCATATGCATGGTGAAATCTCTGGAGCTGGAGGCCCGACGGAGTCTGTCGTCGTCGATTGCCTATTGTTGTTCTTTCACATAATCTGCAGCACACAGACCGTGAAAATTGTCCTACACTACTTAACTTAGAAGCGAAAGCAACTACAATGAGTTTGTCTTGTAACTGAAGCCAATCTGTGCTGAAAGGCCAAGAACACTGTACGGCTGTTTTATCCTCATTGAGAATCATCGGCAATCTGCATCTCACGAAACTCTAAAGAGTCTCCAACCGGTGACCTACTGCTGGTTCAAGGTTTCATTGAGAATGGAGGCCGCAAATTGGCGGGTTCACGTTTCCGCAATTTTGATGGCAAAACATCTCATATTATGTTTAAAATACGCGAAACACATTTGAATCCTTTCGTACTAACCACTAGAAAGGCTGAGAGTCACTGATTTAATAGTACATCAAGAAAGAACCGCTATGCCCAAAAGCCGCAATCAAGATATGCTGGCCGAGTTTGAGTGCCGCAGTAATCCTGTGGGACTACACTAGCTAAAACTTCATCCCTCAAGAAAGGCGAAAGGAGAGAGGGCAGATAAAAAAAAAACAGACAGATACATGCTACATGTATCCGTACTATCCTTCGCGACAGAAATGTGAAGGAGGTCAAGTGTCTCCTAGGGGGGCAACCAGCAAGCAGTGATACTGCCTTCCAACGAAGACGCTCAGATTGGAGATCGATCAAGGTTACCGGCGAATAACTCAATGCGGGTGAGAAACAACTCAGTTTTGACATGAGTCTTATACTGCTAGAACTGCATCTGATTTGTTCCGCAACCTGAATAACAGCGCCTTAGGTTTAGGTCAGCCAATCAGAATCAAGCGAGTTGGATTATAGAATCAAAAGCTGCCGCAAATGTCCCAGAATAAAATTTTGCATTAGTACACTGCCTTTGGGGTCGAACAGTTAGACGAAATTGAAATACTGATTATAATCGCTCCGCTACAACATTCCTTCGGCACTTAGCTGACATGTCATTCAAATAGCTCATGCCTAGACAGGAGCAGTCGAGATGCCGCGGCTGGGCTCGAACCACGGAACCTCCGGTCAGTAAGTTCGCGCTTTAGCCACTGAGCTATCTCGAGCTAACCAAAGGCGGAATATGCCAAATATCCGACCTAAATCGGCCTGAACAAGCGGAAAGCACTGTTCATCCCAACCCCCTACCAACTGCTGTTCTTCACTCCAAAAACACTGTAAAAAGTGGAACAATCGATAAAATTGAAGGTAGGTCACCAATCAAGGAGTCGATAACAAAATAACCTTACCACTGTGCCAAATGGACATCCTTGATGTCACTGTTCGAAACAAACCACAACGCGTAACCTACAAGTGCACAAGAGTGAAAGTTTTAGTAACCAATCCGACCGCGATTACTGGACAAGCAGCGAGTAGGACAACTCACAATATTCTGTTCATGTATACTCCTGACAGTTACAAACTGTAAAATTCAGTTTTTTCAAAAAGCAAGCAAGCGATGCAGACACTCAACCAGTGCTGGGAGCAGTTCTTCCCAATATATTCTCCCCATAATAATATCACTTTACCACTTAGATTATGCTGTCAACACTCTCCGTGATAGTCACCGAAGGAAAGGGCAAAAATGGCTTTAATAAGGTCGGGTTATACAATGCGAACTTTGTTGCTCAGGCTTCAGCTGCTTCAGACAGTCTTGACAGATGAATATCGGTAAGGATGATCGAATTCGGTAGTGATCTGGGGGATTCGTGCCGTTCCAAGACGTTTCCTTGAAGGACACATCATTATAGAAGTGGCGCCGCTTTCTTCGTCAGAGATGGGGCAGTCTTGAAGACGGCATACCTAGCACTGCATAATCCGGGCACCAAGCCGTTACAGTGACCACAGCATGCTACTCAGAACCCTTACACATTATCAGAGGCCCGATGCTGTCCAAAGCACATCTTCTGTACGCAGCAGCAGCAACACCAGCGTCGACCTTAGGGACCTTCTCAAGACTACTGGCTAGAGCAACCCAAACTCGCAAGTGAGTCGTTGCCATGCGAAAGCCTTTACAATCGCTGTCTTGAGTGAAGAGCTGAAGGAGGAACCCAAAACAACCCACCAATTCTAGATAGACAACGAGGAAGCAGCAATAACCAACCCTCATCCGCTCTTTCAACTAGGAATTTCTAGGACATACAGCTATCATGTGCTGTTAAAACACCGCTCATTACAACAAAGGGCAAAATAAATCCAACAGGCATTTTTCAACTCAATACCCTTGTCAAAACTTATCAACGCACAGTGCGTCTACGAAGCGAGTTTGAAAGATCAGTTGGTCGTGCATTTCAAACAGTTAAGGGTGACCTCAAATTTCTTTATGTTTTGTTCTCGGGCTGTTTGTTGCATCCGCTCGATCCGTACGCTTCTGTTGAACGGGAAACACCAACACAGTTCCCTTTGCCATGTTATTTGGTTGTCAACTGCAAACCAGCCGACAGCTTAGACGGACAGTAGGACAAGCAGCCATTAATGAAGGTTTTTAATTCAAAATCGCAATTGTTTCGATGACAGCAGGTTGCTTTCGTCCGTGCTAGTTTGCCGGTACGTGTATCGATTCATTCTCCCTCATGATCACACCGACTAACAGGTCACGCAAGCATTGTCAGAAGCCCCAATCGTGGACACAATGACCGATTCAAATACTGTTGAGAGTGATTCGACATAGCGATCATGCAAGGGGACGATGGGTAATTTCGAATCAAACAATATCCCACGACAAACCCATACGACCATCCACGCTCTTTAGTGGCATTCAATTCCCAGTGAACAGGATCGAGATGGCTGAGTGGTTAGAGCGCGAATCTACTGACCGGAATGTCCGTGGTTCGAACCCGACCTCTGCCTCTCGACTTCCCCTACCTAAGCTTGGACAGCCGGGCAGTATGCCAGTTCTCGTGCTTCCTTCTGGTGGCATGGCATTTAGGCACCGGAAGGGTGTTACAGCTGAACAATTATTATTTATTATTACGAACAGGATCGAATGATTTGCCTTTGATGATATTTCCCGGCCAACTCGCCCGGGGACCTTTATAAATAGCATCATTATAATTTCGGTAGGTATACGGATGACATTCTTACAGCCACTTGTCCATTACAGCTTCAAGAAAGCCACGAGCTCAGTTTTGGGGTCATAGGCATTCGAAGTTTTGAACATTCGCTGTGATGGTATACTCAAAAGGATGTGGATCAACAGAACAAGTTGGCTAGTTCAACATCTCCAAAAATACTGGACAAGAGTCAGCCGTTGCTGATACTGCGCTGTCCCGTCTAAATATTTTAAGCTCATGTCTGCTTAAGGCCACGAGTTCCAATATTCAGTGTCACAATGTCTTGATATATGCATAAGTGCCTCAATAACTGTTCAGCAAGGTGTCACTCCATCTGTCACGTAGCCTCTCAGGTATTTTTGGAATGGTGCCTACTGAAAGAGATATTATTTGAGGCTGGATGAAGCCTTCTTACCTTTGACGCCAAGACCATGTTCAACACACCAACAGATCAAGCTCCGATGTGGTTCAAATGAAGCGGGAACTTTATCCCCAGACGCCGGATGAGTAAGGCACGATGGCGCAGAGCACAGAAGCGATGGGAATAAGTGCTTTGGGGCAGCGGCATGCACGATACAGCTGAGTTTGGAAGGTAACCCTGATGAGGTTGAGTTCGACAAACCTACGGCCAGATGGCGGCAGGCACGTGTAAGGTAATAATCACGGGCTGTATTGAACCGGTCAAGAAAGAGGGGACTGACAGATCTCGGGCATACCGGTAGATCCGGTCGTTGGCGTAGACTGGCAACTAGTCCACAGCTGAGGAAGTCGAAAAACAACATTCAAGGTGAGAATCTACTGGGCCACGAATGACCGACTATGCTGCATGCAGAGCGGGTTGAATATCTATGGTGTGTGCTATTGTAATGCGTCAAGTGAATGAAAAGTGAATTGGAACGGTTTTGCAAAGAACGGATATGCTGCTGGTGGGATCAACTGGTAGTTATGGTTCCCTGGAGGTGGCTTCCTGAGGTTAGCCAACTCGATGGAACAACAAGCAGGCAATTTAACTTCCAAAAAATGTTAAACTAACTCCAGCATTCAACATTTCTTTACAGAGTACACTTGACTTTGTATACGCTAGTGATTCACGGTGTTACCTCTCTACAAAGACCACCCCCTTGTAGTGACCACTTCTGGTAGGAGTCAACCGGAGTTGACATTGTTTACCTCTCCCTCAAAATTAAAGAACTGCCGTCGTATTTGGTTTAGTCCACGTATAAGTGGACGGCTAAATTAACCCTAGGACAGGTCTGAGTTCAGAACATTGGGTGAGTGGACCATCTTTGGGAAATAAGTAGCCGCTGTATAAGCGAAAAGATGAAATTCTGGAATGGCCAGGTTTAGAAATTCACAGCAACAAAGAGCGGCCGCAACCACTTTGAATTAACTGGTGAAAAAAACATATACATAAAAGTCACATAAAGCTCATTTTGAAAAAACCGAACGTGACAGGTCTTCATACGGGGTCGACGTTGCAGCAAGGACTGACCATGACATGTTCAACTTCAAACTAGTTCATACTGTTACGGACCAACGAAACTACGAAGTAAGACTTGAATGACTCAATACAATTAAAGATAATATCACGAGTTAGGGCAGATGTATACAACCTGTTCTACCGAAAGGTCTGCAGAGAAAACAAGATTTTTTCTGTGTATGAAGGAAAATCCTAACACGAGTGGTCCGATTATTGACCAGTTTGATAAAATCCGCCGTGAATTCAGTAAGAATAAATTCGAAAAGACTGAGTGTTGTATGAAACACCTGGTTCGGTAGGATTGTTATCCAGTGACATCAAGTTAACATACCGAGGTTCATTGCTTGACTTCAGCCTCAATTGAGTTTTAGATAATTCAATGGTTAGGACGCAAACTTACTGACCAGGAGGTTAGTGGTTCGAACCCAAACCCAGTATCTCGACTGGGCCTGGGCAACCTGGCAATATCTCAGCCCTCGTGCTTCCTTCGAGTGACATGGCAGCTAGGGACCCAAAGGGTGTCACATCTGGACGACTAATATTATTATTTAGCCTCAAACATTGATTAATCAAATGAGGCCCCATGACGATAGCCATCGGTTTGGCCCCCCTTTCGTAATTTAGTTAGTCCATCCCTGAATGCCATTGGCGTGAGCAAAAACGTCACCCAATAGGCCTCGTTACGGCAACGTTGTGTCGTTCCAACAAAAATGAATAAGAATCCTCACCAAGTGGAATCGGCCAATCGACAAGTGTGCAATGACACACAAGACAGCTCCATGAATATTATTCGTTGAAGGAGCTTGTTGTCGTTACAACCGTAAAGCCTAAATAACAAATAATAATACTCGTTCAGCTGTAACACTTCCGGTGAATAGCTGCCATGATATGCGAAGAAAGCACGGGGGCTGAGATACGGGTTGTCCAAGCTTAGTACACGGGAGCAGTCAAGATGCCGGGGTTGGGCTCAAACCTCGAAGCTTACGGTCATTAAGTCCACATCCTAAATACTGGGCTGTCTCGAGCTCATGGCAATGCCTAAGGAATCCAGGAAAACCCCGATTCCCCACAATGAAAAAGTATGGGCCTTTGAGGTTAGCAGCAGTGAATCGACGAACACTCATACACACCAGCTTCACTAGTTAGCTTTTGGTCGTGAAACCCTTCAAACACCGCAAAATAAACGCTGGGGCCAGACAGTCATCTGGCTACCGTGAAACAGCCAACTCACTTCACATGAGCGATCACCGAACCCTATTGTGGACCTGATGATTATCAAGCCATGTGTAGTAACCGTAACTTCCCAGCTCAGTTCTAAGTCTGAACCTTCCAAGCTAGCGTTCTCGTCAAAAAAACCACCCAAGGTGCACAACGTGTAGTACGCGTCCAAAACCAGGTCAAAAACAAATGTACGGCGCATTGTATTTAAAGTGTATGAGGCGACAACATTCTGGGAATTCCGGTGCCTTCTGAATGCACCATTGGCAACCGACGTTTGGAAGATAGTGAATCATGAGTGGTTGTTGGGTCCACACTTCTGGCCAATCAGTTCATCTTGATGCTGGACCTGCAAGCGGCCCGACCTTCTGGCCAATCGTATGCGGCCGTAGCAGCACCTAATTGCGAGCGATAAAGCAGCTTTGGTTCCACCCGAAGGGCAGAGACACAGCCAGGTTGTCCAAGCCTAGACAGGAGCAGTCAAGATGGGTTGGAACCATGGACCTTACGGGCAGGAAGATCGCACCGTAACAACTGAGCTATGGCGAGCTCGGTGGATTTGTTCAAAAGTCTGATGAAAGTAAACACCTATCACGAGTGTAGCATTAAGGCGAGAGTCTACTCCATATGTTGAAAAATACTAGCTTAAACGTGCAGTTATCTCACACTTGGTTGCTAAAGGATGTGAGGATGCTACCAAGTTTGCGTGACGTGAATCTTAGCTGAAACCATGAACAAAACTTCAGCAATGATCTCAACCGAGAGAACAGCAGTTTACTCCAGATGCACTACTTCAAACGTACCTTATAACCCGCTGTAAAAGAGTGATCAGAGTGCTATGAACTGAGTGTAACGCGTCGGCGGGGATTCTGAACTCAGGGGTCATCTGATCAGCCTGTTTTAGGCAGTTGGAGTAATGTCCGGCCAGTTGGTGAAACGACGCATTAGCATGGATTCCCAACATCCGGGAGGCCGGGTCCTCAGCTTGCTTGGCACAGCTTGACGTGATATGGAAGAGGAAAAGGATGAAGATGTGTGAGGTCTACCGTAAGTAAGGATAGTGCAATAACCTCAAAAAGCAATAACCAATCAAAACCGGCCCCATGGGAAGAGGAAAATAACAGGGTCTGGGCAACTTATTTCTGCACGTTCTGTACGTTCCAAGGAAACGACGAAAACTGCCGTGTTACTGTGATCCCAGGGCATTCGGTTCATTTGGACACCAAGTGTTCAATGAAAATACATCCCTCATAAGGCCTTCGATAAGGACAAAATTCGGGCAATCTTAGCAAATGGAGCCTAGTCACGGATAACCTACTCCTGTATATGGTTCAACGGGGTGCTTTGTTAAATGTTCGAGTGGGTACATTTTACTAGAACACACAGTATAATGCACATTGCGGGCCATTCGGGGACACCTGGCGTCTGTGACGCTCCGTGCAGCCATCGTGAGAGGGGAACGCGATACTCAATCGAAAGCTTTCAGAACGTCCAGATAAACCAGTTCGGTTCCACCAGATGAGTTTAGGGTAGATAATCAGAAGTGAGGAACACAAGCCTATAGGTCACGGGTAAAGTGGTGGCACCTGCATCCCTACTGGTGCTTGTTCAAGTGGGCGCTACAATCGAGATCACGCAGGAGCTGTTTGGTGAGGATGGACTCCAGAATTTCGGATAAAGTGGGAGTAGCTGAAATGGAACAGTAGGTATTCGGGTCAGGAAGAAATCCACTTTTCAGGATACGGAGAGGGAGTACTATTTTCCCGGATGGTAAAACACAACGGGATCGGGGCAGCCAGGAGGGGTGAACAACGATGGGAGTGAGTTCCGAAGCGCAAGCACGGAGCAAAAGGGATGGATATTATCCGGACTTTGATATATCAACGGAACCACTCTGGTGGTATAGACAGGTGAGGATAAACCAGCAAGAGCTGGTGGACAACGGGGACAGATGGCCCGCACTGGCGATGTCACGTCGATTGGTGAAGAAACCTTTGCAATCCAACTGCCAAGCACGGCGAACAGACCAACAACCAAGCAGCACACCCAACCTACCTATATTCCACAACACCGCCAACAAGGAAGATACGGCTGAACTAAGGGCAAAATGCTGAACGGAAGTTTCACATAGTTTCTCTGGCAGAGGTCCAATGGCTCCACGAGAATAGGGACGGGGGGAACAGGTAGGTGGACAGAAGGTACGGCCAAGAGTTTTTGTAAGACTTCTGGAGGATCTGTTCCCAGCGAGTGCAGCCTTGAGAGTAACAAATATATATTTGGTCTTGTCGACGGTGGTAAAGCAGGATTTGCGAGCAGCAACGTAGTTAGAAAGTGTGTTTAGGGAGGGATACATTAGATTAGTTTTGCGCGCTGAACGGATACAGATATGATTGAACCAGTCAAACAAGGAAAGTTTGGTAGGTTTGTAGACATCGTAAAGACCATCGTCGCAGCATGACGCCGTAAAGATGATGTCAGCGGAAGTGGAGATACAACCGGAAATAAATCTCCAAGGATAAGCAAATAATTGACGCTGAGACGGAGAGGTGAGTGAAATGGACAGAGATCAATAATTAGAAAATGATCGGAAGAACAACTAGGGCAAAGGAGCCTGTAGAGCATGAAACAGAACGGACAGTTAAGAACAGTTTGACGGTTTGCTGAGAGTCGCGGTCACGATTCACAAATGAGGTTGGGAAAGACTATCTTGGACAGGGAACTGGTAATTGCAACGGATTTTTTTTTCACAGCGTGTGCTAAATACAGATACAAAGAGGCAATTCTCCCGAAATGTTACACGAATGGTCAAAACAACCGAACCCGGATGAAATTTTAAAAAAACATTTGGATTTCGCCAATGTACTTGGGAAAACATGGAAGCATATGGAAGCACTTTGGGATGTAATTTACCTAGGTAACATGTTAGGGACGGTAGAAGACACCAGCAAAAGTGGTCACTCCTGAGAGGAAGTCGATAAAGGTTGAAGACAAAAGCGTAGATCACACATGAAACCTGATGCTACTCCGTATCACGCATCTATCTTTTCCACTGTCTTTCAGTTGAGACTGTCCTTGAGATTTAAAATCTATTCTCGAATGAAAACAATTATTATACACAAAATCAGTAATGCGTGGGCCAGCGTAATCCGGAATTGTAACCGCAGGGTGGCAATGAAACTCCAAAGAAGATGCAAGTATTTGTGAGAAGTTTTTGCATACTGTCAAGGACGTATTTGAATCCAAAGGTGCGCCCAGGAAAACAAGAACCTAAAAACTCTTGAAGAGGCCAGGAAGAATAAGATACGGAATTCAGTCTGCATTCACACTCCTTGTTGTTTTCTCCAAAGTAAGCGTAAGGACAGACTAATTCATACAGTCACACAGTTCATTGTGCATTGATCAGGGAACGGTAGTCTTTCAGAAACTAGAGAAACGTTTGACTTGTGAAACAACGTATGCGCATATTACCGGGACAAGCCAACAGTCAGTGAGGCCACCTAGTGGAAGCACAGCACCCAAACAACATGATTAAGGTCAACTGCGGATTTTGGTGGTAAGCATCACCCCGGGGACAGATAATCCACGACCACCCTGAATCTGACGGCAGGTAAGACGATCGAGTGGATCGGATGAGTTACCAGTCAATTTTGCGAGAAATGTTGGCACATACACGACTCAGAAGACGGTCTCCCAGAAGCCCTAAAATTTAGGCAAAATTAGCCAAAAGTGATTTCTTCGGAGGGTCGGTCCGGATGGGAGAAACTGTACTATGATTCTTGGAAGTCAGTTTTCGAATTCCTTACCAACAAAACAGACTGCAGTCAGTGAAAGCATTAGACACGGTTGCTAGAAGCCTATGTCGAAACTACGGATATTTCAGATTACCTTGGCACGAGTTGAGCTCAGAATTGTGACTTCATTAGATGGAGTGAAAAGAAAATTCATGCTTGAAGTAAGCTTCATTCGAAACGGAGAGGAAATACCTATCAGTATTTTTAAGGAATGTTAACCACGGAGAACTCTTGGAAGAACCTAACGGAACCTGCAAGAGGTTCACGCAATGATGCCTCATACACAATCCGTAGATCGTATGATCCATGAGCAAAACATACCTGATGGCATTTCTGTCACCACCTAGCATCCTTTCTTCACAATACGAATAAATCCGTAAGAGATTGACCGTCACCAAGTTTGAGTGCTCAGGAAATCGCGCCAGATGAGATAACACGGTTGGAGTTAAGTGAGTGAGTGAGTCGACAAAGTTCGCATCCAACTCAGCGGCCAACAGGCAGTAGCTTGCAGGCGAATGGAAACACCGATTCCACCATGATAGTAACACGTAATCAGAGAGGTAGGCTGCATCAGCGCGTTTCAGGTCTGTTTTCTTTGTTAGTACGTGCAGTAGCAAACCGCTTAGAAACGCAGCTAACGACGGTATATCCCTCGGATCGATAGAGCTCAGAATGTCATGCTGTAAATGAAGTGAAATATCTGTTAAGACATAGAAAAATCAAGCTATTTTTGGAAATACCACGAGCTTAGATAACAGAAGCGGGTATGCGTAGGAACAATATGGCGGCCTTACAAAAAGTCATGTGATTATTCCTGTGTATGATGCTACTCATAAGTAAGCAGAATTATCTCGGAGACAATTAAACAAGGTTGAGGAGACGTTAGGTAGTCCGTCTATATAAAACCGGTCAGCATTGTCCCTTGTACTCACCATGCTATTATTAGAAAAAGTAGGTAAGAGGGACTTTGTTTGTGAGTATTATTGCTCTCGGGTCCAATCAACCAAATTCAAAGCCAATCGGGAGTCGCAGTCGGTGATGCCCCAACGAATTCCGAAACGTGAAGCTCTGGGCCAGTGATGAGTATGAATGTGAAAATCAGGGCCACAACGCAACACAAATCGAAGCGGACTAATGGGATTCCGAGAAAGATGTGTTCCAGTTAGCCCATCACAGTAACAGATAGTCCTCAAAAACTACATAAACTCAAGCAAATAAGGGAGTGTACCCACTCAACCGCGCACTGACGATGTCTCCTCGACCGGTGACAAAGTTTACAAAGCTAATATCCACGCTCGGTGGACAGATCAACAGTCACCTGATCAACTACCAATACGAAGATAAACTAAACTCGCATCTTGCTATATCACAGATTAGTGCTTTCCCGAGTGTACTATTCACCAAGGAATACTGGAAGTAGCTGAAGTGATCGCCATTTGGATGGGTGACCCTTGCCCTTTTCAAGACAAGGGGCAATGGAGTGCTCTGGAACTGCCTTGACACACCAATGAAAATTCAATTTTTTTACAGCAATTGTATAACAAGACCCTACGGCATGTTAACCTAATTTTGCATTTTGTCGCTTGCGTATTCTCTGAAACTGAATGTGCTTTTGTCGTCAGATTAGGAGAAATCTTCGCAGTAATTTGATCTGCATTGTGGTGGCAAAAAATACGCATTTCTAATGACCCGAATGATGGGGAACGAAAACCGTCATGCGAGTTGATTGTACTACTGACCAAAAATGCACGCCGGGCCGTCCACCATTGGAGTACACAGAAATTTCATCGCTCTCATACAATAGGATTTCGGTCAAACATTGCTGTCGACATATTTTGATTTATTTTGGAGTTGTTTTCGCAAGGGCGAGAGTACTGTATCATTTTATCATAGCAACATCGTAATCACGTTATGCAGTGAAATGACAACTGCGATAATTTGCCGAACGGTTCGGCACGACGTGTGATGGACGACTGGATTGTGTTCCCTATATGCTTCGTCAAAAATCTTCCTACGGAGGGCTTACTTATGAGAATCCGCTGCCGACAACCACCCTAAACGAAAATCAGAGAAATGGTCGTTGTTTGTGGTACCGGTAATATGGATACTAAACAGACGGCCAACTGTGGTCAGCTAGTCAAGTTCGACTTACCGAACTTAAACGACACCAAACCAACCTCGTTTTCCTTCCTTGTCACTCAGACACCTATCTATCAGAATTTGTGCACCAGCATTCCAGAACCGAGCGTTTGTGTACTAATTCGCGTCGCATTTGCTGGAAGAAGACATGGAAGCAACTGAGATTAGTGAGGACGTGATTGGATCTCATTCATTCCTGTTGGGATCCATCACGACGGCGTACAGGGGTTGAGCATGCAACTCCTTGGTCAGCACTTTTCAGCTGTTTCCCAAGTTTCGCACCTGTGTGCATGACAGCTAGGAGATAGAGGTGCACACACCTGAAAAAGGATTCCGTGATTCCAGCCAGTTCCTGACTTTTGGATTGCTCTGGTTGTTGTAAAAGCTGACAATAATCAGGCCTTCATATGAAATCTAGCAGTTACGCGCGCGTGACGTCTGGATCCAATTTGTATTTTGATCGCACAGTCATAACGCATGCGAGGACACCTCACTGAACTTAGAACCACTCATGGACAACTTACGGTATCTGATACTGCGTGTTTCATCCGACCAACATGGAGGTTATGCACTCAACTGGAATTGATTTGAACAGATTTTTTCGTCATTTATTTCAAGCCAGGGATACCAATAAACGTTTACTTGTCCAACTGACTTAGTGGGTATGGATTGGACCTCTAAGAGAACGGATAATTCGTCAGAACAGACAATCGCTTTCGTTTTCGATAGCAGTTATATTTTAGATTTAGCGGAATGACAAAAACGGAGACGAACCAAAGTGTATACTACCAAACGCTGACCAGTTTTTGGACGAAAATGCGTTAATGGTAGAGAGTGCATGAGCTTGCTGCACACGCAAAGCCAGTGCTATCGAACGTCAGCACTCCAGATGAGACACCATCATCTCAAACCTTCCTTTCAAGCTCAAGAAGGTTGCGAAGTTTGCATATAACCTCATCATACCATCACTTTTAACGGTGAAACCCTCGTTTTTTGTCGCATCTGTAGTTATGCAAGGTAAGTTTGTATTATGTTATCCTCTATAATGTCACTCCCTTAGTGTCCGTTATCCACCGTCCAAATCGAGTTAAATGTGTCACACAGAGCAAGAGTGTATGCGTGTTTTAGTGGTGGCGAGTATGTCGTAACAGAATTGCTTGAGCTATCGATCGTGTTGTCGGATTTCAGCCAGCATTACCACATCACCCACGTTATTGGTTAACGCCTGTAGTTGGGCACTTACGAACCATATAAAAACTGCATCGAGCAATTCGGTCCGTTCAAACTTAATGATTTGATGGCCCCTATTGGAATATGCGGTCCGGCCCCGACTAACATAAAAGTACATTCTGATGGCACAGACCCGACAGGGAGAGTCTTTACATATTACTAGTGCAATCAAAGTTAAACCTGCATTTCACTCCATACGGTACGAACACACGTCGGGTAGCTGTAATCACTCCTGGGCAGACGACCTTACGGATCTTCGACATACTTTTGCTGGAGTGCGTCATATCGAATCCCCTGAACTAACCTCTGATAAACCAGGAATTTTTCAAAATAGTAACAGCAGAGAAATCGGGTGAGATAAACCCTCCTTAGTTTCACAGAGGATGATAGAAGATGGAACCTGCTCGGAAATCTACCAAGTCTAGGACAGATGACATAAGAAGCAGGCTGCGAATGCAGCACCATGAAGGACGCCAATCCATCCAAAAACTTATCAAAAATGCTTCACAACGTTTCTAAAACTAAGCCAAGAGACGCTAACAATAGACAAGAAATGCTCCAGAAACTATTTCTTCGAGAAGGGTGGCGAAACCTTGTTAAAGGCTGACCAGTGAAACGGCACCCTCAATTGCCGTCACATTTCCGGAAAACGGAAAGTGACACACACAAAAGGAGGATGAGTTCCATTGCACCGATATTCTAGCGTTTTAACTCACATTCTGCAATATGAATGTAGCTCGCGACTCTCAGACGAACTGTGACCGTTTCACAATAAGCAAACAGAACTTCACGGTTGTTGGAAGCAGAAAGTGTTTCTGTTTTAGTTTAGTAGCGTTAATAAATCAGTGCGACTGAAACAACACACTGGATGCATCAGGGTTGGCTCGGTGATTAAGGCGCGAACTTACTAACCGGAAGTGGTCCGAACGCAACCGCAGCATCTCTACTGCTCATGTCTAGGTTTGGGTAACCTGGCAGTATCTTCGCCTCGGTGCTTCCTTCGGGTGGCATGATAACTAAACACCGAGTGTTACAGCTAAACAAAGTCTGATTACTCGACTTATACACTCATATGCATACCAATTTGGTTTTGACGGCAGGCTCACCTGGAACCCGGCTGAATCTCTCGTTTATGATGTTCTTGAGTAGTGTATTATGTCTAAACAAAGTCTAAGCGTTTTAGCTGTTTTAGCCTGGGAAAACAGTGGAAGTGATGACCTTAGGTGACTACCAAAGAGATTCGGCAAAAGTACAATCGGAACACATGTAGGCACTGAAAGATTCCTCATAGCTTCATCTTACCAGGAAAAACAGCTCAGACATCCGGTCTGATAGAACTTTTTCATATAGGGTAGCCTTTGCAATGCGCTTTTCCCCAAACCAGACAAAGTGCTCCTCGAGAGGAGACGTGGAAAATAGGTTGCATATGTAGAACAGGATTTCAACTTTCATTTCCTCGTCAACAGCGGCATCCAACGGTTCATCAAGAAAAACAGGCAATTGGACTTGTTCCTGAAAGGTATGAAAGCATACGCAAAAACATACCTGGGGATCACACTTCCCGTCCCAGCATTTTAGGCATTCCTCGAATTGTAACATCTTGACCGTCCAGATGATATTTACTATTCAAATCAATTTAAGCGAGCTGAAGATGGCAGGAAGCAATCCGATTAAAGAGGTGCTGAGAACTGATTTTGTTGGCAAAAGGAAATTGTACGGGTAAATGAACGAAAAAAGTGCAACTGTATGGAATTCCCTAGACCAGATTTATATACAGAATGAAGCGGAATGCATTGCATTCGGTTTAACAGACCTATATGGCCACTCGCTGTGTAATTCGACAGCTATACAAAGATCCGGCACCTAGGTCGCGAAAACTGTTTCCTTTGTGCGCTGAAAGGGGAGTAACACATGCAACGAAATTCAGAACCTTATCCGAGGTTAACACAAACACACTGATAGATAAAACGCTCGATGACGTGATCTATGAGATAATTTGAGGAAAAAACTATCCTATTCTCCAAAGCATGCAACACTTCGATCAAGCGCCGGTGTGCATATGAAGGAGAACGCGCGGGTATTTGAACTAATAGCAAGTTGGGCATTTTAGTGAACCCATCAGTTGAAAATTTGCAACAACTTGCCACGTCGGCAAACATGTACTTCCGATTTGCCGTCTTTGAGATAGCTAAATAAGGGGTGCATCACCTTCTTCAACGGACCATTCAAATCCAGCTTGGTGTACGATTTCTCAATAAGCGAATGCTGAGGTACTCAACGAAAATAATGCTATGCAAGGTAGATATCTCCTGTTCCTCCAAGTATGAACGTTAATTTCCATTGGCTGCCCACGAGATAGTAGGGTTTACACATCGAAAAGCCACCAACAGCCACGCGGAACTACGCTGACGGGTTTTGGCAGCTCGAGGTAAGTTTGTCGGCTCAAGTGTTGCCGTTCAAACAAGTTCTGCTCGTGCCGTAGTTTGCCCTCGACAACTACCAGCTTCATAGAAGTCTCCGGAACCACGAGTCTGAAGTCTGGCTGTGCTTGGAGGCTAGCTGCTCTTAATAACCGAACATCACGTCGATAGGACGTATGTCATCTGCGGGCTACGAAACAAACGAAAGCATGTCCTGAATGGTTAGAATATCACCCAATCAGGCTCAGCGCTTCTCGCTCCCTCAGGAAAATTCTAGCGTGACCTCGAGGAACATTTTGAAATGCCATAGTGGGCGGAGTAGGAAGGGTTTGCACCACCGTTTGCGGTACACAACACTTAGCACAATCAGTTGTAAACAAATTTCACGGGTAATGGGCTCACGAAGGAAAACTGCCACGGGGAAAAGATCATTTTGGACTCTTGTGTGGTGGGGATTCCTTAGGATACCGGAATTTCGATGCGAAATCAGTGTACCAAATGGCTGAAGATTGTAAAAAGTTGTAAAACCTCATAATTACTTTATTTGACTGAGTTCGCCACGTAATAGCAACCTAGCACAATTCGCATTGCAATCTTCCTACCTCCAACTAAGGTTATGGCTGTCCTCACAAAGCGCAGTGTCTTCAGTTAGTTGACAAGCAGAAAACCTCCTGTCCACTACATTTTTTCATTTCACTTATATTCTAATTTCCAAAGAGAAACCACCAAACCCTCATTCACCTTTGGTTTCATACTGACATAAGCAATGCTGTGATATCAAACTGTTATCAAACCCAACCGCTGCATCCCAACTGCTCCTGTCTAGGCTTGGGCAACGTGGTAGTACCTCAGCCATCAGGGCTTCCTTCAGGTGGCATAACAGCTATGCAGCCGAACGAAAGTCAGTAACCGGCACACAAACATGCAGCGACAATCAGCTACCACGTGAAGAATGAGTTCAGAGTGGTACTGGAAAGGGGGAGGTTAAGCTTGACGTTATTCGTTGCAATAAGCAGTAAGGTTCTACGTTTATCAAACAATAACAATAACCATTCAGCTTTGAATCCGAGGCCATTGTTCAGCCAGATTAACAAGATTACACAGATTGTGAACAAACAAATTGTAATACGCAGACATGTTGGGTAGTGTTTCATAACACGCGTTGTTCAAAATTACCACCTTGCCCTTGAAGCGTGTGAGCTCTCACCAAATGTGTTCCAGGTATTTAAACCAACAGAAATTTTTTGCCTCAGGGAGCCACATCGTGAACGCCCTAGAGAAGCGAGGGTGACTCATAGAGAGACGGGAAATTCCGTAGAAATCAAGCGCAGAACTAACTGAAGGACTGACCGACGAACGCTCGTGACCAAGTCATTTGGCTCCTAAATGGAAAAGTACGGTGTTTTCGGTGCTAACAGTCTAGTTACTACCTGACTGTACCTTACTTGGCCCCTGCAATGATGGTCTCTTGCCATCATGTCACACCAGACAAAGCGTGCTTTTGAGTTGCGGTCTTCGGTGTATACCCAGTCGAGTTTAAAATGATCCAAAATAGGTTTCGTGTTGCCAGGGTCTTTAAGTTTCAATATCATCATCATTATTATCGGCTGTAAGAACCACGTACTTGTCATACGGTGGTTGTAGCCGCCACAGTTTCGTTCGCCGATGATTTGGGGAGGTGGAGGGACATTAAGACCTGGAATAAGCTTAGGATAGCTTAGATAGCCCAGTGGTCAAAGCATGAACTTACTGACCAGGTCCGTAGGTCGAATCCAACCTCAGTATCTCGACTGCTCCTGTCTAAGCTTGGGCAATCTGACATTATCTTGGTCCTCGTGGTTCCTTCGGATGGCACTGAAGCTATGCATCGATTATCTATTTACCTTATCGTGTCATGTAAGCAAGGTTCCACCCATATCTTGGAAGCAATCAATAACTTCAATTATATTATCAAGTAACTTAGACTGTGCCACGCCTATTGGGGTAGAGAGTCCAAAACACTACATGTGGGCAATAGGCTTATTTATGAGTGGTTTCGCATGGCAAATGCAGAGTAATTGAGTTCTCGAATCAGCGATGGCTGCTTGGCTCTGAAGAGCCTGTGAAGCTGGAATACCGGTGAGAGTCAGTCTACAGCGTGGTAGCATTTTTTTGCAGTTAGGAATCCTGGTACCCTAGAAGCACTACGCACCTATAGTGAGAATATCGACTCAAGAAGGCCAATAATAGTGGTGAACGGCTTTCGGTAATTGACTACCGCCCAATCGACGGTTTGGTTAAGCAGCGTCAGCTACGATGGTTCGTGTGCATGCCAGGTAAGTGGTTATCCCACCACATCCTGTGTGCTAACGCGATTCCTGACCGCAAAGCAGTGTGAAGCGCGAATTGAGTTAACCCAATAACTTTCGTATCGATTTATTTTCTCCGTAGTCTCGATCTAGTTGGTTTGTTGCTAAATTGTGCACACAAGAGCGAACTGGTGTGTAAAAGCGGATTTTCAAACACCCAGCTCGCACATTCAAGCTACTTCGAGTCTACGTTCCTTTCATGAAGTGTGCCCATGAAGTGTTCCCCTCTGAGTACATCGCATGCAAGTACAAAACGACAGAAAAATTGCCTCTGTTTGCAACGTTCAGCTGGGAGGCGTCCACTAACAAGAGGCGTGTTTGTGATCAGGGAATGGAACATGAGTCGTTCTCAGTCTGGTATCGGTAAGGTCAAACAGAAACTGAGAGGGACCACATTTACAGAATTCGAACACTCAAAACGTGGTTCAGGCAGACAACCTGACAGGTTACGAAAACAATAGGAGCGTGGAATCGAAGTGTGTATTTGCATGATTGTACAGAAGGAACAAGGCTTCCTATCTAGATGCTAAGCTTGTTAGGTGACAAAACAAATCGTAGAAAAATGTCTTTACTTCTTCCTCAACACGTCCAGTCCAGCGTCGAACTTGGAATCAGAAACGTTCAAAATTAGAGCTCCAGTGTTCAGATACACACGATTTTGAGATTGGGCGAGCTGAAAAAGTTCAAAACACATAATGGGTTATCCAACGGATTTAACAAACTTCTGACAGCAACATGAACAAGGCAAGTATGCACGCAAACTGCATGGGCAAGTATGAAGACAACCGACCAAAATTAAGAAAACTGTATTAGACAAAAGATGCACGTTGCGATAGATTTCACGTGTACATTGAGAAACGACGAAGCTCCACTTTGATCTTCTTACACTAGGGGGAGTAAATAAATAATAATCGTTCAGTTGTAACTCCTTTTCGGCGCCTAGCTGCCACGCCATCCGAAGGAAGTACGATTACTGAGACACTGCCAGGTTGCCCGAACCTAGTCGAGATGCAGAGGTTGGGTTCGAACCATGGACCTTCCGGTCAGTAAATTCGCACCTTAACCACTGGTAGTATATGGTGACCTTAATGGCATATACGCGAGAAGAACCTTGCGGCGGAGGATAACAAAGTGATGATATGAATGACCAGACACATCCAGAGTTTGTCGTCAACAAGACGGTATTTGATAAGTCGAGCTAATTTGGATAGCCTTTCAGGGTTTGATAAACTCTGCTTTATAATAAGCTTGATATCTATCAGATCATCCAAGAGGATCCTAGAAAAGTTTGGAACACCAGTTGACTGTTTCGCGTAGTGAGGTAACTTCACGATGCGACTTTAACATAAAACGCAACAAGAGGCACAAACAGGAAGTTCGGTAACTAGTTGGTTGATTAACGGGAGATCCATGAAGAGAAGACCGGAGAATCAGCAATGTGGTACACAATCTTCTAACTATGAGCAAATCTCACCGTGCGAGCAATCTGTGTTGCGGCCTTAATTTTTCTTAGCTTCAAGTAACCGGGATTGGCGGACAGAGCATCACCAATCAGTTTGGCTGCTTGCGCTTCACCATCAGCAGTGACAATCTTTTGCTGGCGCTCTTGTTTCGCTCGTTCCACAAGAAATTGCGCGCGCTGAGCTTCTTGCAAAGCAATCTGTGGGAGAAAGAAATCAGCATGTCAGTATTACTCTCAAAGGAACTAAGACAAAAAATATACTCAATAGAAACTTCAGTATGAAGAATACGAAAGCGAGAGTACAGAGATATCAACCCTTGTTACTAAATCCTAACCTAGTTGAAGACGCTGGGTAACGATATAACCTCTGACATTTTCCGCCGGCGTGTTACAGATATAATGTGATGTATGTTCAGTCACGCGTTTCGATAGACTCCTGTCTGATCTGCTGGTGTATGCAACTCCACAACTGCAACAGAACTGGTAGACTGGGCGCAGATACGTCCGAAAGACTACGTTTTGGTAAAAAATTTTGTTTTCGAAACATCGGGCAACTGTGCAACATTGTAAGCTCGATTGAGGGTCGAACTGGACTTCAACTTTTATACGACAAATAAGAAATAATGATAATTGTCCAGCTGTACCAGCCTTTGGGTGCCCAGCTGTCATGCCATCCGATGGTAGTACGAGGGCTGAGATATTGCCAGGTTGAAAGGAGCAGCTGAGGTGCTGAGGTTGGGTTCGAACCATGGACCATTCGGCCAGTAAGTTCGCACATTAACCACTGAGCTATCTCGAGCTCGAGTTTATACGATAAAAACTGATAAACTAGCCCCTTTAGAGGTTCCCCACCTCCACGCTTTCGAACACGTGGACCAAGATTAACCGGAGAATGTTTGCGACAAGGTGGGAGTCTGACTATTGTGACACCCATCTCCACTAAGTAGGCTGCAAGGAAAAGTTTCGTCAAATTTCACAGAATACTGATCATATGATCTAGACGTATATCAATTTTGTCCCTGCCCCTCGAACAAGTCGCAAAAGACTCGGCCGAATTACATTTACTTGTTTGACTAGGTCTGTTGGAATGCGCGGTTTACTCCCCGGGGTGATGCAACGTTGCACGCTGCTGGTAGGATGAGCTAACATTCAAAATGGGATTAACTACGATTGTGGATTTTTGTACGGTTACCGGCATCTCCAGAATCCAATGAGAGTGAGCAACCAACAAACCTACTGAGTTTACCGGCTACCAGATCATGGAGTACCGCCAGCCATTCGTACCCATACATGGCGAGATGGCTCAGTGGTTAGAGCGTGAATTTACTAACCGGAAGGTCTGTGGTTCGAACCCGACATTTGCCTCTCGATTTCCCCTGTCTATGCTTGGGCAACTTGGCAGTATCCCGGCCCTGGTGCTTCCTTCAGGTGGCATGGAAGCCAGGCACCGAAAGGGTGTTACAGCTGAACGATTATTACTATTATTATTATTAAGGCAACATAAAAAGAGCCTCACAAAGAGGGTGGAGCTCTAACATTCGAAATTTATCACCTAACCAGTGTGACCTTTGGAGTTTGATCAGACTGTCCATCGTAGACAGATCCGCTCGAAATGCCACCGGGTCCCAACCATGCTTTGGAGACCATGGTCAGAAGCTGGAAGTCTATCATGCACGATTAAATAGCAGTCTGGACGGTGTTGTGAGGTTATGAAGTCAATCAATGATTGACGCACTGAGGCCACGCCAAAACCATAAGTGTGCGATGGTGGCAAAAAGTTACCCCGGCCTTCAGGAATCAGTCGGTGTGTGTATCCAGCTCCCGCGTCCATCGGTCGACCTACGACAATCGAGTTTGAGTTTGATCGTACGCGGTGTTGTGTCAGCACTGGAACACATAGGGTGTTGTCTTGCCGGCCGCCCCTCACCAAGTGAGTGGCTCTGAAAATTGTACCTCCAAAAAAAAAACGCGAAATGGCTGTCCCAAATTTATTTGAATCGCGGGGGACACACCATCCCCCAGGAGCACGATTTTGTGTACATGCCATCCCATGCTCAAAACTACGGCTTTGAATGCTTAGCTACGGTGACAATAACGATTATTCAATCAGCAACAATGCCATCAGCGTCACGCACTCAACGCGACAGCACAGTTAGGCGTAGACTTCCATAGTCCAACGAATGGCAAAAGGAACAATCCAGCCGGCGGAACTAACACCACAGGATCTTCATACACGCTACACTGTGCATTAGAGTAGGATTACGATTATTTCGCTTGATTAAAAGCTGTAATCCATGTGAATGATTGATAGAAAACCTGAAGCCAAATGAATTGGCAAAGCCGTGCGGCAGATGTATTCTAGTTACTGAAAATCGTTTGCTTTTTTTTGAAAGCCCAGTCCAGATGCAATAACGTCCACGTAATCAACGTGTAAACAAACGCTCTGAGAGCGTTTCGAAAGCCTGGGTTTCGGAGGCAAGGAGAAAGGCTTCAAGCAGTACATCAACAACGAGAAATGGTGAGATAGGGAAATCTCAAACCGGTAGCGCTGGGAAGGTCGAACTCAGGCGAGATTATTGTAGATAGGCAAGCGTCCATGAATGTGTACGCAAAGTCTCCATGAAGGAAAAACATTTGATCAGCAGGAACTACAATAGCTTCTGATAAGCAAGGAATGAGAATGCAGCCTTCAGACGGAAAAGTGCCAGAGTAAACAGTCTCTTATAATTAGCTGCAAGAAACCACGTACAACGGAATAAATCACAATGCAGTTCTTGTGATAAAAAACACTGGGAAACTCGGAAACGGTTGTAGTATGGATAGAAATATCAGTCGCCTTGTGCTTGTCACCTCTTCAAAACGAGATATTTCGGTATCCAATGGACGGTCACCCCAGGGATGTTAAAAACTCTCGCCATATCGAGAAATAAGAAGGATGCCTTTTCTAGTTATATCACGGCGATTTTTTTAGAGATAAGGCCACATAAAATAGCAATAGACCAGAATAAAAGCTCCCGAATACAGAAAAACATTCGTGCAACCGACTGCAACGAATAACGAAATGTTTCTTGTGAAGAGAAATCCGGACAAACCTGCTTCGCTTCGACCGCGGCTGAATAGACTTGTGAAAAACTCAAGTCAGTGATAGACACGTCATCGACCACAATATTGAAGTCCCGTGCACGTTCAACAAGCTGCTTTCGAATAAGTAGCGATACTTGCTGCCGTTGAGTGATAAGCTGACTGGCATTAAACTTAGCCACGACGGCTTTGAGAACCTCATTGACGATTGACGGCAACACTCGTTCATCATAGTCCGTTCCCAAATTCCGGTAAATCTTGGGCAGGTTGTTGACTTCCGGTCGCGACAGTACACGCAAAGTCAGGTTCACCGTTTGCAAATCTAAAGAGAGTGATTTTACAGTAGGAAATCAATAAACGTGAGTAAAGCATACAAAGCACTTCGGCAAACATGGGTAACCAAGCTCAACGGATCTACGCCACGCCTCCACAGTCGAAATAACTCGCGAATGAAAGAATGATCAAGTAATCTAAGAGGTGAATTTAAGGTGAGTGAAAGTTTCGGCAGTTAACAAATTATATTCCGGATTGGACATGGGACGCGGTGTGGCTTTAGATACCGAGCGATGACGTGTCAGAAAGAATTGGTTGAGTGAAGTTAGAATACATAGAAGACCATTATCCTCAACCTCATAGGAATAAAAGCTCTCCCTGACGACGACCCCATTCGTCTCCGAATCCTTGATTTTTTTCCAGCAGACTGCAACATCGAATATGTGGAAAGTAAATAAGTATAGGGTATAGCGCACAATGAAACGGCGATTGTAATTTCTGAGGGTAATGGTGGTTCGTTGTCTTGCTCACTGAGCTTATACTTGTCAGATTTTCTCCTAAAAAAATTGTTTTAAAGCTCCTCAACTTCCCCTCCAAACCCTCGCTGTTCCTACTCCGTGCGAGTACACCGAGATGGTTACTGGACAACCAGGTAACATATGACTACACGGGTTACTAACATGTGGCACTCACACACGAACGACAATGCCTCAGTCATAGAAACTCCCAAGTACATTCGGTACACACATTATACTTTTTAAATCCATTTTGTTCCGCATTTCTAGGAGTGCGGAGACGTTGGAACCTGAGACCCCATCTGATTCATGCACTTGAAAAGTCGTCTGGGGCTGTACAACGTTACGCCAGTCAGGTCGGGACAACCGTAGAAAACGGAATTATGTACGACAACGCGAATGTTTACTTACTTTACTGCGAATTTCGCCCACCACAGGTTAACGCGGATCCGATAACAATCCGAAATGTTGCTACCGACGAATAACAATCTGTGGCTAAATCAACGCACAATCATCCAGTCCCAGTTCGCTTTTAATGCCGTAGAGGACATGAAAGCCGATAAGCCCGAAAAGGCCTTGATTGTGGACATCCAGATTTTCAACCGGCCTCCTGAAAAGCAGCACCGACCAGGAAAAAACGGTGCCGGCGAAGGTTTTACAAGTTGACTGGCGGGGTTTACGCCGAACTATCGAAGATACCGGCAGTGACTAGGGTCGAAAGGATGCGGAATATTGAGGTAGCATTGTCGAGCGGTCATGAGATTTTATTCATCTGCCGTAATTTCAGTATATACTGTAGACCCCAATGGTTGAAGACTTCGAGGCTGTGAGAATCCCCAACTGTGAAGGGCTGAATCTCGAGGGCAAGTGTGAGCACAAGACGCATAGCAGCGCGATATGCACAAAGCAATGTGGTGAGATCTACCTTCGCTCGCTCATACAATGCTTTGTTTGGCTGCTGCCCCTGGTGTTGTCTGTGCGGACGGCGATATCTTCCTTTGGTTGACTGGTTATGGTTGAACTGGGGATGTCTGAACCAGTCAGTTATGTTGTAGTTTAGTCTCGGATGAAAAGTGGGCTGGCTCATATGTTCGTATTTGCCATGAATAAGTTGTTCTTGCAGACATTTCCTCCAAGCCGACGAATGAAGCACGCTAGCTGATAAGGAGTAAAATCATTTGCAGCTCAGGTGTCATTGCTCAGGTGGATGATGTCATCGTCGCATTAGAGATCGGTAGCCCACGCAACCGAACTTGACTGAACATCCGAAAAGTCAAGAAGAGCACGTTTGCCCTGTTAGTCGGGAAGTTGGACAGTGGTGACACGGGAAAACCGTGTGCCGTACCCGATCTCAACTCGAGATGTGGCTGTCCGTTTTCGTATACTTGGCTGAGCGTTCTGGTATTCCAGAATAACTTCTGGTGAAGGCCAGCAATCTGACTCTTATCACGGGCCAAATGGATTCTTCGAATCCAATGCTGCAAGAAGCTCCTCTTGGTTTCATTTCGACGTCAAAACTCAGGCTTACGAGGCAGTGCAGCATAAATGAAGCAAACAGCTTCATTGCAAAATCAATCAGACTGGTTCTACCGTAGTTCTTATAGAGAGTTTTGTCTCCTCTCTTCGGTAATGGAAGAAAAATGGAGGCCGAAGAAACATCAGTAGTGCAAATCGAAAGAGTTCGTAAAGGCTCCCGATCTAACGCTGCCACCTTGAATTGGTGGTCAGGCTTGAATCGTTTAATGATCCTGCGGGCAATACTGGTTAAAAATTCGTTCCACAAGGAGCAACCATGCCAGGAAGGCCAACGGGGAGCAGCCCGACGAAGAAAAGCGAGTCCCCGTACTGCGAGTGATCATATTACGAGGTGGTCTGGAGGTAAAGTCGTACTGTCATCTGCGATAGGAGTGTGAAGGTAGTAAGGCGTTTGCCCAGCGACCAGCACGCCCATATTTATGGAAGCAGCGATGCTGCCTTCCCCCGAGGAAAGACGGGTTAGAAAAGGTCGGCCCTAAAAACCGCACACTCCGATCGCCCAACGGTTGACCGTGACCGCCGGCGCATTATTCACTACGGTCGAAATACTTTTAAAACCAAAGAGTCCTGTGCTGCTCAAAAGGCATCTGCTGTGCGCAGCCGCATCAGGAGTGAGACAGTAATGCCCTACTCCCTGTGCCCCCGGGCCAGGCCGGCCCCCTACAGCCAAGTAGGTCAGACTATTGAGTCATTGACTCCGGGAAGGGTCCCCCAAGAAAACCCTAACAACCGCTGTCTGGCGGTCCAGACTCTTGAGTCAGAGGCTAGGAGCAGGGTCCCCGAACAAAACCCTACATCCTCCCACTGCCTTGTGGGTCAGACTTTTGAGTCAGGGGCTAGGGGCGAGGTCCCCGAACAAAACCCTACATCCTCCCACTGCCTTGTGGGTCAGACTTTTGAGTCAAAGGCTCAAGGTGGGGTACCTCAACTAAACCCCCTTTCTTCGGCCTGGGCAACTGGGAAGTACCATTTGCCCGGGGCGAGATGGCTCAAGCGGTTAGAGCGCGAATCTACTGACCGGAAGGTCTGTGGTTCGAATCCGACCTCTGCCTCTCGACTCCCCTGTCTAGGCCTGGGTAACTTGGCAGTATCCCAGCCCTCGTGCTTCCTTCGGGTGGCATGGCAGCTAGGCACCGAAAGGGTGCTACAGCTCAACGGTTTTTTTTACCATTTGACCTTGCAGCTCTTCGCTCACCAGCCTTCTCCCTCCCTCCCTCCCAACCCATCGTACGATGCAGTGCAATCAACCCATCTGCCAATCCCCTAGCCACTGTTCCGTGTCTCAACCATCGCCCAGAAAAATAAACCAAAATAATCACCTGCTAACCTCAAAAGATCTGATCCACGTTGCAGCCTTTATTGTCCGTACTCTATGTCAAATTGGGCAACAGGCATCCCTTGCTGAAACCTTACTTTCCCTCTCTA
>SJOL01004943.1:232766-250650 GCA_004794785.1 Opisthorchis felineus | reverse complement strand
ATCGACCATATCTTCACCTTGAGGCAAATTCTTGAACAGCGCCACTCCTTCAGACGGCCCACGTTGGTCGTTTTTCTTGATGTCAAAGCTGCTTTTGATTCTGTCGATCGTCAGCAACTTTGGCAGTGTCTGGCGATCAAAGGTGTCCCTTCCAAATTTCTATCCCTTACGAGGGCACTGTATGTGAACTCCTGTGGGCGCGTACGAGTATACAGGAGGCTCTCGCCTGAGTTCACCACGTCCAGTGGGGTAAAGCAAGGCTGTCCTCTTTCCCCTTTCCTCTTCAACTTTGTTATTGATATACTGCTTGAAATTTCTCTGCCTGCCTCTGAAACCTCGGGAGTCGAAATGCTCCGGGACGTTCGCTCACAGACACTGGGTATGCAGACGATATTGCTCTCCTTGGTTCAGATCTTTCCCGAATACAAACCATTTTAAATAACCTAAATAACTCTGCCGCAAGGTTTTGCATGAGCTTCACACCTGCAAAGTGTAAAGTGCTGCTACAAGATTGGGTGGGATCAAACCCACACCTCATGCTTGCAGGCGAGCCAATCGACGTGGTAGATAAATTTGTTTACCTGGGCAGCTGTATAAGCTCTCTTCGCCAAGCCCTGTGCTGGGTGGAAGCGACCGAGAGGTGGACAGTGTATGACCTGGCAACGAAGTACGAAAACACTAACCAGTGAACTTAGTCGGGTGGGCAACTGCCGCCTTCCTGGGTGGGGACCCCGGGACTCAAATCACCAGTGGTTAATGACATTGGCAGAAATGACCCAATCGCGCAGTCAGTGGCACTCGTGCATCAAAGCTATCGCCTTCAATGCGTAGCTACCCAATTTCCGAACAAACTGAACATACCTCCGCCTCCAAGGCTGGGTTGTATGTCCCACACTCGCGTTTTCCGGTGATCGAAACTGTAGCAGCTGGAACCAATGCGCCTATGGTACACGGTTTGTAGCTGATAAACTGATTGATTGATTAGAAACGGTCGGACACCTTTAAGGTTTCTGACGATCGATAAAGTCAAACGTGGCTTTCAAATCCAGAAAATCGGCCACCGCGGACGTTTAAAGGACTGGCGCTGTTCAAGAATTTGTCTCAAGGTAAAGATATGGTCGATGCATCCTCGGCCAAGGCCAAACCCAACTTGAAGTTCATGAATCTGACTCTCCCGACAATCGATCGACCTGTGCAAAATACTGCCAGAGAGCAGTATTTTCAGCACCCCGGCTACCGTAGCTACCAGGCTGATGCCACAGTTGTTTGTTTGCGCCCTTTTTGAAGGCTGGGATAAGGCTTGAGGAGCTCCATTCCGTTGATATTCTGTTTATGTTCCAAATCTTCCGCAGTATGGTTGTCAGACTGTTCACCAGGACTTAGCTACCTTCTTTGAAGAGTGCGGGGTGTAGGCCATCCGAGTCAGGTGCCTTGTAGCGTGCTATGTGGTCAATCACGCGCGTCGTGCATACGCACACAAGTCACCTGGATCGAAGTTTACATCCTCTGGTGCTGTAATCAGTAGTTGCGCCACAACTGTCGTTAGCAATGGCGCAGAAAATCTGCCTGAAAAACAGCAAGTTCCCACGTTATGAGAGGAGCGCGGCTGTTCGCTCAATTTTGAGATCTAGTGGAAAACTATCGACCAGTGAGTGAAATCATATACAAGACCAGGTGGCCACATGAGTTGGTGCGTTTTAATTCAACGGGATCCTACCTGGAGCATTCGATTATGAAAATGATTTCAGAGTTATGGCCTTAACCGACACTCATCGAACTTGTGCGTCTCCCCGAGGCATGCTTGGGGAAAACGGACGATCTTTTATTAAGTTCAACAGCTTTCACAGCACTCTATGCTATACATTTTGGATCGACTGCGCATAGACAGCTGATACGCGTCTGGTGGATAGGCTGAGGGATTCTGATTGTGAGGACGATTTAGAGCCGGTGAATATATTTCCCCAACGTGACCGACCATACCTAGTCATGTCCTCCTGGTTGGCGCAAACACCGCACTGTTTAGGGACATAACACTAAATAACGATCATCGACGAAACGGGCATCGTTGCGCCCTCTGCGAAGTTGCTTGCAAGGTCGGAGACCCTCAGACTGTCACCTCGGGTCAATTTCTGTGGTGAATTAGGAAAATGACCACACGTTCATAAACAGACTGGACTTAACCGGAATGTGGACCCAGGGTCCTGCAACCCGAAACTTAGGGAGCAATACTTTTGAAGGACAGAAGCATCTTACAGAGAATACGGTTTGTGGATATATACAGCATTCGCCCAAATAATTTGAGCAGAAAGACGCCAGTCGACCAAGCTCACCCTTGCTTCCGGTAGGGGATGTAATTTTCCGGGGCTTGGAACGTATATCGTAGATGATCGGATATTGAAACCAAGGGATCCTACAAATAACAAATGTATGTTGTGGTAAGGACCTACCTGAAGTGTAGGCCCTCAGGATATATGTCCTCCTGAACACCACCAATCCGACTGAAAATTATCCCGCGATGACCCCCATCAACTAAGAATCGAGGATCATCCAAAACAGATCAAGTACGTACCTGTATATAGGCACTGAGTTAGCCCAATGCCAATGGCTCCAGCGGCAGCCAGAATGCCACCACCAACAACACCCAAATCGGCGAATTTCTTCAAACTGTTCATCCCGTAAGAGGTTACACGTGAGTCCGCGAGTTTAGCAGCCGCCCAAACACAGTTATTTTGAATGCTGAGCGTTTATTGGTTCAGTGCCATCATTGCCTCTAAAAGAACAAAAACCTGAATGGAACAAGGACGCCACAGCAGATGTCAAATAGTCGTTCACATTCCTGTCCAGAAAGCAGCTGCACTACCGGAGTACGACATAGATGTTTAAAGAGCAGTGCCTCCAACTTTTCGTCTTTCTCTTGAAATATTTTATTTTATTTTTCTTCACTGGGTTTTTTTCCATTCCTTTCTTTTACCCTATTTCCGCCAGCTCTCATTCCGTCTGCATTCATCTCATTATTATATATTCAACAGACGTGTACAAGGGTAGAGTGCCAGAGTTAAGGGAGGAAAGCCCCGGATACTGCCAGTAGTATTGTGGCGAGTATATGAAAGTATGGCAAGCACACAGCAAAAAGCTACAAATGTTTTGTGGATTTCTGCAGGACTATCAGGCCATGATTTTAGGCTGTCGCGCCTCGAGGTCACTCGGAAACGTACCGGTGGTATTTATATACTCAAAATGCTGAGTACAAAGGACAAGCGATATTGTCTCCTCCGTCTCCACAGCTGTAGCGTTGCAGTTAGCAAAGAAACTGAACACTGTAAAGCATTTGGCTGTGCCGCATAAATACGCGTGCTTAGTGGAACCAAACAGTGCATAACTTATGCAAGAAATGGATGTACCTCCAGGGATCGTCCAAGGAGATCATACGGGGCGCGCAAATGGAGTCACCTAGTGGTGACTTCTCTAATTCCACCGTTCCAACAAAACATGGAAGAATAATTCGACCGTTAAGCACGTGCCGACTGATAATCACTGCCACTTTTGATAGAAGGAAACGCATTGAAAGGTTCCAGGTGCAAGCAGGTGAAGGATATCTACACAGCCCTTAGGTCACCCCGCGAGAAAATGGCGCCTAATATATTTTCATGAAAATTTATGATTTCTTTGAGGAGGTCAAGGACAGCAGTTGATTTTTTCCGCTACTGGACCGGGAAACCAAAATATTAAACATGGATTCAAAAATTCTGCCATACAGACTTCTCAGGAAAGCGCACATTCGTTGACTACCTTAAACTGGTACTAGCTTTAGCGGAGGAGACATACAGGAAAATAGTGCAGATAATTCACAAAGCTGAGAGAGCAGTCGCCTCAAAGATACCAGCACGCAGCTGAACGGACAAAAAGCTTCCCGAAATGATTCGGCCTCTCCTCGAATTGAGGTCACCATTATTCCTCAACTAGGTAACTACAAGTGATACAGAAGGTGAGCTGGTATTTCGTAAGACGAAGAGCTGCTGGAAACCATAATTCCACTAGTGGATCACATGCAAACGGCTGCTGATATTCGAACCCTACGATAAAACTAACAATTACTTTTGAGTATATGGTGCACCACCGAAAGTGCTAGCCAACCGCCTTTTCCTTGAGAAGCAGAAACGGGGAACCCACGAGCGACCGCAAGTGATATCTGAAGACCGTTTAGAACACAATGTAGTCCTATCTTCCTAGCCCGCGACCCCATCAACTCCAATCTTGGCAATGAGTAACCACCAGCAGCCTCTAACCTGCCTGGTCTTCACGGAGGAGGGTGTTCGCACACTTTTACACGAGACAAAAACCCTCAGCGTGTTTTGGTCCGACCAGGTCCACCCAAGGATCATGGAGGAAACCTCGTTTACACTGGTGAGACATTTGTATTGGTATTTTTTGGCAATCGCTCAACGGGAGCAACATTTTTCTGCTTTGAATGAGGCGATTTTCACTCCAATCTACGATACTGGTGACCGGTTATCGCCCGGCGGCTACACGTATATGCGTTTTACCAAAATAGCATGCAAGGTAATGGAAGGCATTCTGGAGCGGACCACCTCGAATGGCGCCACTGTTACAAACATTGAGCCTGTAGCGCAACACGAAGCCCTCTCAGGAAGTTCTTGAGCGGCCAACATTATTGTATTTATAGGGAGCTCACCCTAAGCCAGGGACGAAGGACGCATCGGCTTCCACTTCTCAAAATCATTTCCCAGAGCCCCACACGTTCCGCTGCTTCACAAACACGAGTCTTATGGGATTCAAGGAGACGTTCTACGCTGGATGAAGGCGTTCCTATCCAGTTGAACAGTTCAAGTGTAATTCGCCTCAACCTACTATTCTTCTGCACCGTCATCACTGGAACTCCGCGGGCCTGCGTGTTAGGACCACTTTTTTCCCTGATCTTCGTCAACGATCTTCCAGATGCGCTCCAAAACCGTGTCTGCTTTTCACGGACGACTCGATTTCCTAAGGTCCCAAAGCTAGCGTCCTCTAAATCAACTTCGACGCTGCAAATCAGCGGTCGCTAGACCGGCACTTTTTTCTGAACGGCGGAAACTGCCTGCAGAGGTCGGTCGGAGGAGGCTCATGAAAAGAAGTTGTCATGCATGGTGAGAGTGGACCAGGAGACATCACCAGGATAGTTACCAAAACGGAGTTAGGTATCTGGCTCTCTTCACATATATCCTTCTCACTCCGCCATGAAAAATCAGCGCAAAAGCCATTCGTCATCCCACCGACGAATTAGCGCACCTTCCTCCACATCACTCGCGCGGACATACAAATATCCTATGGGGCCCATGTCAGACCAGTACTTGTCCAATCAGGACGCAAGAAGGACCTAATCTTTATTGCGTCTGTCCAACTAGCTCCTGCCAAGAGGGTTGCTGGCCTCAGCCCCGGTGATTAGAAAACGCATTTCGTGGTGCATGACCCCTTTTCCCCCGAGCATTGTTGCCTCAGAGGATAACTGTTTGAACAAGGTCTGACCAGCAGCTTTCTCAACGTTGACCCAACTAATACACGTCGGGGACATTTTAAGAATTTAAAGCTCAGAGCTCATACTTCCATTGGGCGACAATTTTTCCTCATTTCGGATATATAGTGCGTAAAAATTACCTGGCTACGATGTTTGCTCACGCTACACCTAGTACACAGTTCAAAGCTCTTTTATGTGGGACCTCGCTTGGGTGGGCACACTGCCCCACGCTGAGCACTTAACGAACGGTGCTCCAACTTTTTTCGTTTGTGCCAGTTTGATGAACAGAAGCCGCTGAATGACAAGAACAAAACCGACCCGGAAAGCTTGGGCAAAGTTTTGATGATATATGGGAATCCGTGAATGAATGCATGCAGCTTTTACCGCTCGATTAATTGCCAGTATAGCGGATAGCAAGCTCTCCAGGTTTTAAAGCAGTGCACGCCAGGCAACTTTTTAAAATCTTACCTAGTTCCAACTGCACCACAGGGCATTCCTAATGTGCTCAAAACTTGTTTTTTGGATAAAGTGGATGTCCATCATCAGGACCTAAGTGAAATTAGTTCGCGAACGATTACACAACCTTGAGTGATGGAAGTTTCTGTATATTAGCTCTTATATTGATCACCGAAAAATATTTGAAAAAAGGAATTTGGGCATTGTATGCATCTCAGTTTTAAAATTTACGTAGATTTCCGGGACCAAAAAACCCTAACTTCTAGTAATATGCTTGTCTGGCATGGCACAGGCTTGTGCGATTCTTCAAATTCCGTGGCACCGTTGGTCCGCGGGTAGGCTGCAGTTTTTGAATAATGATATAATGAGGTAATTCATGGGCCAACCTTAGCGGAACAACTGAGGCTTTCGTACCCTTTGAACTTTACAAAAAATCCGTTTCACTCCTTACTGCATGTTTTTAGTTTTTTGTTTCTTTTATCGTCTCCTTTTACTGGTTCCCTCCTTTTTTCCCATCTTGCATTGTCGCCTTTGTTTGTAAAACACCAATAAGAGGCGGGGCAAACTGATTGCTAACAAATTAAATTTCGCCCACCCCGCGTTCCGCAGGTATCTTTTTGTGGGCGTAATTTTTCTGAGCAGAAACATCCGTCTAGCTTTCGCTTAGCAACTCGGGACTTCATTCCAATTACATACAACGCAGATGGAAGAAATGCGGTTTACGGCGTGCCATCTGACCACGACCACTATAAATCATTTGTGGACGTCTTCGTATGTGCGGATGACTTCTTAGCATTTCTGGTTACCTCGTAAGTTGGCTTTAACTGGTGCTCCAATAATGCTTAACCATGACGATTGAGTGCTGCCTTCTCAAATGGACGTAAATGTCAAGGAATCTGACTCTGGTGCATGCCTTTATCGTATGCTGCTTTAGGTTACGGAAGGAATTGTGCCTATCAACTACTTATATTTCTCGGTCTTCCAGCACGATGTAACACCGAGTGTGTTTTCTGAAGGTTGAAAAATCTGTTAAAGTTTTGTTCCCGATATGCATCAAGCTTATTCTGGTTTCAAAATAGAATTTGTCTATTGACTGGCAACATTGTAATGTTTTGATGAGTTCTCACAGTCTCGTGATGACGCCCGCGCTGTTAAAGGGATGCCACGGTTAGTATTCATCTGCGAAAAATATGATGGGTGGGCCTTTCAGTAATGGAAGGTAGCCGACTGACCGTTCCACTCACAAGGCCGCTTGATATTCTGATAGCACACGACTGGTTTTGCTATTATTGTGGTCCACCAGAAGACGTAATTCACTCGCTTTCCTCAAACTTTAGTTTGATTGAATTCAAATGACATGCAGTTCACCACGTAAAAATTATGATTTCAAGGAAAATTCCGCCTAATCTCTCATTTGAGAATCAAATGGTTTGCCTGATTTTTTGCTTGGTATGATAGTCATCGAGCGATACGTGGGTCACACTACATATCACGGTATATATTCTTGACGCAGTGTGTTCAGCTTCCAACCCAAAATCGGAGTGGTGTGTAAACCAGTGCATTTCGCAAAACAAGAACCTGGGTTCGGTTAGATTCCACGTTTTACGCCCACTTGATGAAGTCAAGGGAAGGCAACGCCGGTGTTTAGTGCTGAAGTTTTTTTGCAACGCCCGAGAATTTTTCTTGAGAAAATTAAGTGCAGCATCTTGAATATTGCAACCGGGACACAAGGCGGTATATCTGCATCACGCTCGATTACGAAAATCGCAGATTGAACAGTCTGGGTCCCAGCATTAGCCGAAAGATCCGTCGATATTTACGTTGCTCCGTCAACTGGAAATGCACATATTCTGGCGGTATTTGGGTTATAAGATCACATCAGCTCTGGATCTGCCATGCCAGGTTATGCGAGTTTGTTCAGAGGAACAAATTGATTGACTTCGATAAAGGCTTGCGATAGTTGGAGGCAAATGGTACGGTGAAACCTCTTCCATTAGGGTCTTGTCGTTGCTTCAGGGGACGAGTTCTCTCCTCAGAACCCGTTTGGAGATCTTCCTAACAGGCTTCCATCGTCCAATAATCTATTTCCACAAAATGTTCTCCACGACTGCGAATGATATCACCAGGATTATGGTTGTTTTGTAGCATTTTGTTCGAGATGTATTTCAAATCCTTGATGCTTAGCGTGGCAGCATTTCAGTTAATGAAAAAGCGGATCGATACGAAAATTTGGCCGGAATTTTCTTGACAAAGCGGAGCCAAAATGTTCACAACTGTATCCAAAATACCCCCCGAAATTCAGCAAGCTTTGGTCGAGTTATTATGTGATGCCCACGGATTACATATTCCAAATATCAAACGTGAAAAAACAGTGTACTTTGATTGAACACAGCTGGTATTTTGAATGGGAAAACCTGTTCAAGCAAAACAGAGATTCCCAATAAATGCATCTCTCTCCACCCATGTGTTTATGGGAAATACGTTGACAGGATAAGTTTGAAAATGTTTTTATTTTGACCAGGGAACTGAGGTATTTGGGTATGCTGTTGTGTCATTTTTTAACACTTAAGCTGTCCAGTACGTGCCCAACGGATTTTTATGTTTTCCGTCTTTGCATAAACTTCGTTTGAGCTTTGCATCTGTGCTGCAGCAGCCCCGATGCTTCTTTTTCTACCAACTAATTTGTATCGATTGCCGGCCAGGTTCTGCGGTAGCCCTTTTGGAGGCACATGTTGAGGTAAGGAACCCGGTTTCACTCGGCACATTGCTTCTGACTTCCAAACCCTTTAATCCAGATCCACCACAAATGCAACAACCACGCTTAGACTACACTGTCGTTTCATCACTAAGCGTTCACTGAACTTTGGGTCGTTGTGCTCAGAGGAATGGCGTTCACCTTTTAAGCCACAAAATTCAACAGAAAACCCCGGAACCACCTAGATCTAATGAGTATCGTACTAGAGTTGCTTTGCCCACGATAGATCGCATATCAGGATACAACCCCATTTTGTGGCCAGTGCTTCCGTGTTAACCCCAGCAAGCTCTTTTACTAGTCCTCTATAACTAGCGCAAATTTGGCGGTTTTAAGGGTAAGCAAAGTGATATCCGGTGCGTGGTATTTAAACGGCTCACCGTTTAGGAGACCATAAAGCATTGGTTGGAAAAAGGGTGTCCGAAGTACAGCTTTTGCTCAGTTCTGAGAGGCACAGTGGTTTTGTGTCATTATAATTTGGTAAATATCAGGTACCCATGGGTGCCACAAGTCTGTGATTCCGTATGTGCGCGACCTTCCAGGTGATACTTGAGTGCCCTTCATTGGGCCGCGATTTTGAGGACGCACGCCGAACGTGGCACATAACTGCAAAGCCATTCCGAGCCTGTAAGATCCGGACAGCTAAGGGTCTCACAGGACGATTGCGGCTATCAGATTATAGGATGTTCGCAATCAGTAGTCAATAGAAACAGACGGACGAGGGCAGCGGATGATGTATTGAGAAATGACAGGAACTGGTTCTATAGACAAGCGGGTTAATGAGCGTCGTGAATTAGGCAAAACGCAGTCAGTAACAGTGCAATCAGCGGGAGCAGAAAATGGTCAGTGAGGCAGCAGGGATTTTCGGAAGCAACAGCAAATAAACATCAAACGATGTAAAAACGTACAGGTACGGGCAGTCTGTCAGTGTGACTTGGTCGTATAGAGAGATAACAGCGCAGAAAAAAATCAGTACGTTCTGGAGGTAAGGGACTGTCTTTGGTTGACAGCCCGATGCGGCAGCTCGTGTGACGTGACGAATCAGATTGCGCGGTTGGGTCCGTTTAAAATAAATCTCACTAAAGGCCATCTGGTAGATGCGGTTCATAGGTAATACAAAAATTTGGCCCTCCCGGTGTCGAGTTGGTGCACTGGGCAACACGCCCGCCCGCCATCCGAGGAGCTCTCAGTTCGATCCCCGGTCGGTCCGTTTTCCGTCAGGGCGGACGCTCGAAACGAGGTAGAACTCAGACGAACTTGCAAGCAATGGCAGTCGGGCAACAAAATATTTACATCAGTTACTGGAAAATAAGCAGACCTCAAGTAGCAGCGAAACAGGGGGAAACGAGCAGCAAGGAGACAAAGCAGCGTTATAATAAACGCGCGTAAGTCATGTTACCCATGAGCAGTCAGAACACAACAGAGAACGACCGCTGTTCACCGTTGATTCACAGGGGGGATTAAGAGCGCCTTTTGCATTAACTGTATCTATTTGAACCCATTGCAGATGGAGCTCCACCTTTGGCACGTCACTGCGAAGCCACGGCTCATGAAAGTTGTGGTCCATGAAATGAGGATTTATTGATTAGATTCTACGTTTTACGCCCACTTGATGAAGTCAAGGGAAGGCAACGCCGGTGTTTAGTGCTGAAGTTTTTTTGCAACGCCCGAGAATTTTTCTTGAGAAAATTAAGTGCAGCATCTTGAATATTGCTACCGGGACACAAGGCGGTATATCTGCATCACGCTCGATTACGAAAATCGCAGATTGAACAGTCTGGGTCCCAGCATTAGCCGAAAGATCCGTCGATATTTACGTTGCTCCGTCAACTGGAAATGCACATATTCTGGCGGTATTTGGGTTATAAGATCACATCAGCTCTGGATCTGCCATGCCAGGTTATGCGAGTTTGTTCAGAGGAACAAATTGATTGACTTCGATAAAGGCTTGCGATAGTTGGAGGCAAATGGTACGGTGAAACCTCTTCCATTAGGGTCTTGTCGTTGCTTCAGGGGACGAGTTCTCTCCTCAGAACCCGTTTGGAGATCTTCCTAACAGGCTTCCATCGTCCAATAATCTATTTCCACAAAATGTTCTCCACGACTGCGAATGATATCACCAGGATTATGGTTGTTTTGTAGCATTTTGTTCGAGATGTATTTCAAATCCTTGATTCTTAGCGTGGTGGAGCTTATCCCTCAAACCCATCACATTTGTCTTCTAGGGAACAGCAAAATTTGCTTTGCAGTAACTAGGGTATCTTGCCTTAGGACACTAAGATTTCAAACGTACGCGTTGACGGTGGAGTCTGCGTAAACTTTATGCAGTCACCCATCACCATGGCTTTAGCCTGTTCGTGTGACAGACAGCAAATTGTAACGAAGTGCAAATTGATACTGAACGATAGCAAACCCGCGGACTCGCGTGGAAGTTAATACATTTTAACGAATCCTTAATAGCCTTTTTGCCTGACGGGCAATTCATCGGTTGGCTGCTGTGAAAAGCCTTCGTTGTGTGGTTTCATGGCAGGTTTATCTGGTAAAACATCGAATCAAGCAACCTCATGGTAGATTATCTTTTGCAAAGTTCATTCCGGGTTCGCTTGCACGCAGGTAAAAATATCATTTTTGAAGGTTTCGGTATCTTGAGCACTTCAGACTCTACAATGTTCACTCTAGTAAGACCAAGTTTCAATGTAGAGGTAGAAAAGGGAGTCACGGGAGTCACACGACAGTCACCAATACAGCCTTTAGATTAGGTTTCCCGTGGGTTTAGCATACATCAGATACTGCAACAATAATGCTTTCCGAAATCTTGAGTTGAATGTCACATTCTACGTGGGAAAACTGTTGCACTCCTGGCACCGCAGCCATCCTGCTATTACGATTTCATATTACAAACAGATATTGGTCATTGTGGTCAAAGGCTGGAATATTTAATGGTTGGCGTTAAAAATGGCATACAACTCATGCAACTATGGCTGCACATGTTGATCATACCTTCGGAAATTTAGTTTATTATCTTAAGGAAATTGAGAAAACACGTCAAACAAGACACACAAGAAGGGGAAGTCCTTCCACTGAGGAGCAACAACAGTAGTGATTAGAGCTTTAACCAGCTCCTTAACGTTCCGTACCGACAAAGGTTACACATTTGAATTGTAGAACGGGGATCGGGGAGTTTTCAGATCCAAACAGTGACTGGCTGATCCCTGGATAGGGGGAAATTCAGCGAGTTTACAAGAACCAACATATTAAATGTTCTGGGTACCGACCTCCAACAAGTCCTTGCGAAAGAATCACCTGTGAGGGGCCTGGCAGAGGAGCAGAACCTCGAAGGCGTTTTTCCCTTTTTCGCGGACAAGAGGAGTCTATGCGAATGTGCGCTAAATTTTTTGTACGACACAGCTCAACCTTTGAAAGTTTTTTGCTTCCATTTTATATTGCTTACAATTCATGGAAAGAAACACTAAACTGAGTCCGTCCCAGTGCTTTTTACATTTATTTGATTGACCGTGCATGTCATTCAAGCCAGAGCGGCCCAATGGGGAACAGTTACTTACTGGGGGGGAACATGAGCCTAATAGCCTTACTGGTAGGTTCATTTCCCAGCATGTAGGGGCATACCAGTTGGATCATCGTCGGTTTGAACGTGACGAGCAACAACAAAACAAAGTGGAAATACAAACCAAGGACACATCTTTATAACGTGATAAATGATCGTAAATTATGGAAAATAAAAACTAGAAAAATGGGACTTGGGTTATTTATATTTCCGTGAGGAAGACGGTTGATTTCAGCTGAGATTGAAACCTTTTACTGACAGCGAGTGAAATTCGACGGTTGAGTTGGTGGCGAGGGTCACAAAAACTTAATTGAAAATGGAGAGTTTGGGAAATCCGCAGTTGGTACAATTAGCAAGCTTCTTCGTAAGAGAATGGTTTACACTAAAAATGGGTAAATTCATTGCTGTGGCCATTAGAGGGACGTCAGTTGTCAAGGGCCTGGGAGGGATAGTTAATGTTAGTGAATAAGGACGTGAACAAAACCGTTGAAGTTGTAGGCGGGGCAAACTGAAATTGCGGCGAAACACCAAGACTGCAAAATACACGGAAAGAATTTGGCTGATGCATTTGGGATAAGCTTGACAGTTTTTCGTGGTTGCAAGTATATTTCCGAGAGGGTAGATTGGAGCAGTCGACGGTAGGAAAATAATGGCTGCGGATGTTACATCAGGTTAGATATGGCAATGCTATGCCATCCTAGCGCTGACAAACTTCGGTTTTTAGGCAACCCCTTAAGAGAAGTCAAGGTTGTGAGAATGTGACAGGGAATGCCCATTCCTGTGACAGCTGGATTTAAATTAGACAGAGGGGCTGACACACAGGATCACGTTTAGGTAGAAAAACTGTTAATATAAGTTTATTTGGAGGTCCACTTGGATGTAAAGCGGGGACCAGGCCGAAAGAACGACAGCCAGACGGGACGTTCGCAGCATCTAACGTCAAAGATTGCAGCTTGAAATTTGGAGGGAATGGAAGGATATTAGCAGAGTCTAGTGAGTGTGAGGAGCTGTCAGATAAATTGGTGTCCAGTAATAGATAATTATCTAAAGGGAGATGACAACAATCCAAAGGAGCTTACGAAACGGTATATTTGTGTTGGCTGACATAGCAAACAAGGACCATCCGAGGTTGCACTATAAATGTGCCTCTGCTTGGCGAGTATGCAGTACACTCCGATAGCAAAGCAAGGGGTCAGCAGCGCTGACAAGGAAAGAGTTTCGTGCTTTGCACTGGGCGTCAGTCGGTCAGTAGGCGTAAGGCCAGGGCGAGAGTGGTTGCCCAATTTCGGGAGGGTGATGACTTAGCAGATGTGGTAGTGAGCATGGAGATTAGCTGTTAAACTAGTTGGTGGGGATAGTCACAGAGTGAATTAGACAGAGGGCGGGAGTAGTTTTCAGCTCATTTACGGAATCCCATCAGGAAGACTCCGCTGTGCACGGGGCTATCAGTGCGAAGAGGGACAGCAGACAAATAGGGAATGGTTAAGGGAGATCTTTCGGGATAATGGGTAAGGAACGCAGTCCAGCTGGGTGCTACTACATGAAATGAAGAGAAATGTGGGAGTATGAGTCACCAGTCACCAGGTCACCGCCGTCAACTCCAGGCAACAAGTGCTGCATGACAAAGATTACGAGAAGATGCTAGCCGTAAATGCTTGTATTTAGGGAACAGTAAATTCTTTATGTTTAATATGCATGAAATCAACTCTGAAAACAGGAGAGATGAGCGTGTAATTTATGCCTGGTTGATGAAGTGGACCTGGTTTTCTGAACCCCACCTGATACGAAAATTTCAATAGCTTTTCAAGTAGATGTTATCCGCGAGCGTCGTAAAGTATCTACAGGCTACCCCATACATTTTTTTACGTATGAAAATTAGACTAAAAGCAAATTTTCCTTCTCATTTATTTCGTAGCCCTGCCAGACAGTCGGCAACCGGGACAATTCCAAACCAGCGGCTTCAGAGAGAAAACGGCGGTGTTCTTTTATGGATTTCCTGAGTTAAAGGGCAACCTCATAACCGCCAGCAATGAGCGAAGCACCAGAGCTAATGGATAGGTGTCACGGGTAGGTGGACGCATCATGGTGCAACGCAACAGGTCGACCATCCCAGCAGGGGTTACACAGGCACCATGTGAGATTTTCATCCTTCGTGCGTCCTACCAGCTCTGCAAGGTGGCAAGTCACAAAGCAGTGATAATTGCGGCTTGTGCTTTGACAACGAACTCCAGGTACCAGATTTTCTTTTCATTCGAGGGGAGGGCAAGGCCAGTTAAACAACTCATTCAGTTTGAATCAGCAAATTGCAGAACGCCGCTGGAACAGTCAAGACAGCGAGGCAGCTAACATTTGTATCATGGGAGCGGAATGGAGATCTTCAGAAGAGGAGATAAACGATGACGGAGCGTTGATGTGTACCACCACGTGAGGAGGAAGCGCACGGCATTGTAATTGAATGGGCCTTGGAGACAAGTAAAAAAATTGTTCTTTGCGGATCGTAAGTTCGACTTTTTATGGGCGTGTAATTTGCTCTCGGTACTTAGAAAATGTGACCTATGTTTCGTTTGTACTAGTTGTAGATAGGAAACGCAAGGCACAAGAAATTGAATTGAGCTGACAGGGTAATCCAAGAATGGAAACCGGCTTCAATAAACGACGGATAGGTCTTCTGGACACAAGAGCTCAAGGCTGAGGGTAAGTAGAAATAGCAGGATAAACGTAAGTAAGCATGGAAATAATTACGATAATGGAGGCTGGGCACTCTCGGCAACAGATTTGCACTTTAGGGAGCAGGTGCAGCTGCAGCCCAGGAAGTAGAGCTTCGGCACACGAAGTAGGTGAGAGTTAGTTCGCTGGCCTGGAACACACGAAAGGAAATTTGACCCACGTGTGGGTTAATACTGGAGGGTGCAAAGTGGGAAATGCACGTTCTAGGACCAAACAACGGGACATTAGGGTGACAGCGCATCTTGGGAGGGCTCAGGGCATCTTTGAAAGTTGTGGCACGAAAAGATGCTCGGCTTCCTTACTAGAAAGGTAGGGATCAAGCGTGTTTCGATATCTTCCATGAGGGTATACAGTGCGGATATGAGAAATGAGTCTGTTTCATAGGTGTGCATACAGACAAACAAAAAGTTCCATCGAAAGACAGTTCGACTTGTCAACATTGGGAATGAATATTTGGAGGTTAAGGCACGAACAGTAGGTAGCCAAGGGCGTTACCATGGATAACTCCGCCGGTGTTTGGAAGGGTTGATGAGGAGAGATCCCCAATTTTATTAACCTGGGTCCTCACATTAATGCAAAAGACGAACCAACGCGAAAACAGGTCGCCAATACCCGGAGTTCATAGAATATTAAGTAGAGTGCTGTGAGGAGACTTGGTCAGGCGCCTTGCGAATATCAAAGTATATAAAAATGACAGTCCGGCATCGTGAGCAGGAAAAATATGATTGAAGAAATATATGTGGCATGTGTTAACTGACTACCGGGCCATAAACCCATAGTATCAAGTGGTACGGTCTTGGTGATCGGTGACAGTGGCTTTACTAAGGCGCTTTAGGTAACGGGAAAAAGCGAGTATGATGAATGCCACGGTAGCTAGCTGGAATACTTCGTGGGCCTGACTTGTATTGTTGGACGATGGTGGAGTGCTTCCAATGAATTGAGGCGAATGGGCTACGACGGTTGTCAACCGAGATTTTTCAGCGGCCAGTTTGCCAGATGTTACCTCAGTTTCAGTTAGGAATAAACATTACGACTGAACTGCCACCTTATGAGGACAAAGGCAGAATCGGGCTGAAATACAGACACATCAGTTTTAGTACAAGCTTTGAAGCCATATCATCCGGCATAGCTAGGAGTGTATGTGGGCGAACGCCCCAGACTGTATTCGAATTTGGGATCGGATTTGGACACCAGCGAGGAATAATTTGACCGTTTTCGGGTTAGCAGCACCCCATTGCTGGATTAGCGACATTCGACGCCAGAAGCAGTAGATTGTCATCACTTCCGATGCTTTTACTACCCTGTGTGATTTCCACCTAATTCTGAAACCGGTCCTCTGGAAATACTGAACGGGGTTCCCCAAGGGGCCGTACAAGGCGACCGTACTCCGATAGCCACCGATATTGTATCAAAAACCGGCTTTCCAAATTAGGTGAATAGACAGCAGACTTACCGGACTGAACTTCCTTACTCCGTAATACGGACAACATGTAGTGCAAAACAGCCACATTGAACACTTGAAAGGACTTTTGCGGGTCCCCTTCAATTTACCCACCTTAGAAAACTTCAGGGACAAACTAGTAATTGTTATCCTGCTAGGATGTTACCCTCAAATATACGTTCCTGTAGAACATCCTACTCAAAAACTCCTATCGAGAATTTATAAAAATCTTCTTTGAAATAGAATATTTTTCCTGATCTTTGCGGTTCTCGCCTTACCCGAAGCCATTCACAGCACTCTGGTTTAGGCGGTGCTCAAGGCACACTTGGCATTTATTCCACAAAACTAGTGCACCCTTGGTGTGAGTAAAAACTTCTGCAGAATATTTGGCTTCTTAACATGAGACGACCAGCTTTCGCAAGTAGGGTGAACATCAATGAAACGGCATTCGGGGAAAATGAAGAACCGGTGGCGGGCAGATATGCATTAATCTCGCGCTGTAAAACATTTGTAAAGCTAAGTTCAACCCCCAAAAAATTAAAATGTCCGCTACTGGTAGAAGTTACAGTTTTCGAGGAAGACCTAACAAGCGCCGTCTCGGAAACGAGTCCGAGGAATATACCCGTGTTTTGCCTAAAGTAATGTGAGGCCCTAAAGGGCTATTTGCCTTCAACACTTCTGATGCCGTCTCAACGCAGCCGTTTTTCAAAATATAAACCTAAACCGAGTCCCTTAAGCATATAGAATATACAGCGGCGGATTTTTCGAGTGTGATTAAGTTGGACCCGTTAAATACTCACCGAATGGAAAGTACTCATCTTGACGTAATTGTAACGACGCCGAGCCGGTCGAAGAATAGTTTTTTGTTTCTTCAGACGACCTCTTTATGGAATTTTATTGCGCTGAGCCCAGGATTCTAACGGGACTAGAGGCTACAACGGCTCCCCGTCCAACACATTTTGTACCCGTTCTTACCAACTAGGCAAAATGCTGGTCGTTGGCATGTCCGCTGAGCTGAGCAACTTGATTGCAAACGTTTCATCACCAATCGAGGTGACGTCATCAGTGCGTTATTGGGGAGCCTAGTAATGCGTAGCGGTGGGTTGGTGGTTGTGCGTTGGGTAGTGTTGCGTGTGTTAACATACATGCTGCTAGCTGGCGCTGACCTTTGATCGCGATTAGTTGTTCGGCCGAGCGGTTCCATTGGTCGCTCCGTTATCTTGTGTCCTCATTCGTCGGTTCTCATGTGACCTTCGAGCTTGGCACCTCTTGTCGTCGTACTTCGGTCGATGCTGGAGTGAGCTTTGCCCTTGGCCCTTCCGAGTTCCGGCTTGTGACCTTTATTAATCCGACTCCAAGGAGTTCCTTGTTTCTTTGTTTGCGAATCAAATATTTGGTTCTCCTTGAGTATTCCGGTTGAGATGTTGGTCC
>SJOL01004943.1:184197-208481 GCA_004794785.1 Opisthorchis felineus | reverse complement strand
TAAGCTTTGTCAGATGGGTCACCAGGGATTCTCCACCTTCATTGAAGAGGGCTGGATACAGACTGTCCGGTCCTGGTGCCTTCTCACGTTTTAGCACGTATGTTTCGTACTTCATTTCTTCTTCCGACGGGCGATCAAGGTTTACATTCCATTCGCCTGTATGCACTATCCCTACAGGCTGTGTTGCAGGAGGCCAGCTGAACTGTTCTTCGAAGTGTTCGGCCCACCTTTCCAGTCGGCGTTCTTTGCGAGTGAATTAATGAGCCTCCTATTTCACTTATCGTTTCGCTGACCGTTGCTTTCCTAGGGCCAGTCGATCGTATCAGTTGATATAGGGCACGACTGTTTCCGGTAGTAAAAGCCTTCTCCATCTCCCGAGCTTTCGATGTCTACCAGGGCTCTTGGTCTTTCCTTAGGCTCTTCACTATTTGGCGTTTGAGGGATTTGCGCGCGCCGTCATACTTGTTGCTTGCTGGTATGGATTTTCTGGCATCAAACATGGATAGCGATCTCGACGACATGCAGTTATCTTGCTGTCAAAGGGGAGAAGTCGGACAGACAGCACTGAATGCTGCAAATATGTCGAGAAGCACTGAGCCTGATTGATCTGGATAACCGGACGGTGCAAAGACGACTGTTCACTGGGATCCAATCCAGCAAAGGGCGTTCAGCTCTGGGGCTGAGTGCAACTCCCACACCAAATATTCCACGAGTCATCGCTTCTGGATCACCGGACACACGGAGGGAGAAATGTGAAAGACCTGAGTTCGTCCTTGGCGGTCTGAGATGCACAACCACGCTTGGGTCTTGTGTGCGTGTTTTGGAGACACAGCATACATCAATTTTAAGGGAGTACAAGGTTTCGGCGAGCGTTGCGTGTTTGCCAATTTGACATAAAGTACGGACGTTAAAAGCTTCTATCTAGAAAGGATCTCCTTTATTTAGAAAGGCAGTGAGAAGCATAAGGTTCTTCGGTGAGACAACTGACAGTCACATGACCCAGCGACGTTTGCTTGTGTGGTGGGAGGGATTCGGAGAGGGACATCGGTGGACGCAGAACTGTGCGGACAAATGATACTTCCCGGTTGCCCAGGCCGAGGAAGGGGGTTTGATTGAGGTACCCCACCTTGATCTTTTACTCTAAAGTCTAACCCACAAGGCAGTGGGAGGATGTAGGGTTTACTTTGGGGACCCTGACCTTAGCCGATGACCTGCTGACCTGCTAGACTGCAGGGGTTTGGCCCAACCCGAGGGTGTAGAGAGTAAGACATTACTGTCTCACTCCTGATGCGGCTGCGCATAGCAGGTGCATTTTGAGAAGCACCGGGCTCTTTGGTTTTAAAAGTATTTCGACCGTAGTGACTAATGCACCGGCGGTCAACCGTTGGGCGATCGGATTGTGCGGTTTTTGGGGCTGACCTTTTCTAACCCGTCCTTCCTCTGGGGAAGGCAGCATCGCTGCTTCCGTGAATGTGGACATGCTGGTTGCCTGGGGGAAACACTTTACTGCCTTTACACTCCTATCGCAGATGACAGCACGACTTTACCCCTAGACCGCCTCGTAGTACGGGGTCTCGCTGCTCTTCGTCGGACTGCTTATCCTTGACCTTTCGGGAACAGTTCCGACCAGGGTAGCCCGGAGAACTCTAGCACTGAAGCCCAACCACGACGTCAACGTGGCACCTTTAAGTCGGCGACGGACTAACTACTGTTGTACATTGTTGAAAGTCCGTTGAACTCTCCAGCAAAATGTGGCTTAAAGAGCCTTTAATAACTAGCTTCGTCAAATCGCACAGTTACTCGCAACGCTTGACTTATTCTAGGTGTCTGTGCTGCATGATCGTGCCAGGTTTTTTGAAAACGTTGCACTTTAACTACTCATGAGTGGACAAACTTAATTGCATAAAATGAATGTTAGCTCTGGATCACTCCCTAGTCGATTGCCCTAACAACCCTTGAACCTAACTGGCTGCCTCTCATGTGGAGCTTTTCCTGGCACGCAAGTCAACTTATCAAGCAGAAAAACAGTCGTTACACGCACTCCAATGTGTTGATCCCTGTCGAAACCATTAACTAGTCATTGGGCTTTTAGTTGACTATTATGCCTCATTGCTATATTATTCTATTACTATTATGCCATTCGAATTTTGAAAGTGTGCTTGCTGGCAGTACTCACAGTGGTTTTCACTTATACCATCCTCCGCGCGGATAGGGGTCCACGGATCTCCATGTATTACGATGAAGCCCGGTTACCCATTAAAGAGAAAGCCACAAGTACGGCTCACGGGATTTTGTCTAAAACTGCGGAGCTCAGGGGTAGGCGAATTCCGACTTCGCAATCTAACGAGCTAACTTAGTGCACCGTCGAACAGTCGTCGGAGTAAAAGTGCATGATAGAAGAAACAACAATGCACTCCATTCCACAAGCCAATGGAGAAACAACACCAGTGGTCCAATGCGGTGCTTCAAAGGTCCGGGGTATCGAACTCTGCTCCCTACCAAAATGCTGGTCTATGGGACCACTATGGGACTGGAATTCAATAACACGCGGAGCATTTTGGCCTTCACAGTAACCCGATTCCAATAGCTCAAGTTGAAAAACTCATTTCATATCTAGAAGACTGGTGGTCTTCATTCACATACGTTGTTTGTTCATCGTAAACCGGATTTGGAAAAATGGTTATTTGAAAAATATTCGATCTTTTACTGGTTGTTGTGATCCCAATAGATGATTTTCATATTACTCGGGTCATTTGGATTTTGAGTCATCGAAAAATTGCAATAACTATGATACATAGCCCAGTAATTATTTTGTTTACGGTCAGGAATTTACGGTGATAAGCGGATCATATGAGTAGCTCAGTGGTTAAGGCGTGAATTTGCTGACCGGAAGGTCAGTGGTTCGAACCCAACCTCTGCATATCGACTGCCTCTGTCTAGGCTTCGCCAGCCTGACAGTATCTCAGCCCTCGTGCTTCTTTCGGATGGCATGACAGCTGTGCACCAAGGGGTTTTTACAACTGGATGATTATTATTGTTATTCTTATAACTCTGTACTGCTTTATTGAATCTGGCTCCCTACAATGGATGCGTTTTTCTCTTTTTCTCCTGCCCACTTTTCATTGTACTACACCTCATCTCACGTGCTTTAATCTTCATGTTTTTCCCTCCATACTTCTTCTCTGGGCTTCGTTGACGCTATTTCCATGTGTATCGCGATGGGGAGAGAATTGATAACTCCTTCGGTGAACCGATATTCACATGGGCGATTTGGGTTTTTGTTGGTAACCTGGAATTATGGGGAGAGTGAACCCGAAAACGATGTCCCCCAATAAACAAACACATACAATGTTTCAAATGTGTGTGAACTAGTGGTTTGAAGATAAAAGGTTGACGCAGGTGGGGGAAGACAACGAGATACATCCTTTTTAAACGTTACTTCTCATTTCGCTAGGTCTAACAGGATGCGCCAACGGCACTGACAAACTCCGGTGGACGTTGATCTTTGTGATGACTTGGGAAAAACACAGATGGAACACTGCTGGTCGGTGTGCGAAAGACCGTTGGTTATCAGTCAGTCATAAGGGTTGCCTCTGTATTCACCAAAATAGGTCATCGTGGATTGGAAAAGCGCCACCGAACATCAAAGCATTAGGTGAATCTGAGCGTTAGGAATTTGAAAAGAGGTGGACAGAAGAAAAATATGTTTGTTCCTCCTGAATCCTCAATCTTACCGACATCAGCGATATGGTTGATGGCGATGCGACCTTAGGATAACTGTCTGGTTGTGAGGAGTGAAGAAATGAGCAATTCAGGATGTTCTCACTTGCGAAATCATCAGTGAGGTACTACCTGTGCTGAAAAGCAAATTCTAGACACGAAGCCAAAATTGTGTCGACTGACACAGGCCCGTATTGACGTCCAGTTGTTTTAGAGTAAATATCCTAGAGCTACTGGCATTGGTCATCCGCATGAAAAGTTTTCAATTTCACAACAATTTCCGTTCTCTGTCATCTAATGGAAGAGATCTTCGTGGTTAGCGCTCAATAAAACGGCGTTGAGCTCATCAGTCAAGCTCAAAATACAAATAGGTGAGCAGATTGCTGGTCGATTTTCTCCGCGGTCCGCACTGTTGGTCACTGCGGGACTCGGTATTAAAGATTTAACAACAGTTGTATGACGACGAAATGTTTCAGTTTTGGTAAAATAGCTAGAGAGGTAGGGTAGCAACCATTGAGACTGGGTGGGTCGCCTGGCTCAGGGATGACAAAAACTTGGAGCTTTTTCTGTGCTGAGGAAAACACGCGAGTTGCAGTATTGCGAAAGATCAGAGGATTAGTGTCCAGCCCTGAGAGTATGAAAACATTTGATGGTAGAACTGCCGAGCAGAGCGGAAGTAGTGGACGGCAGGGCTTGATTCGTTCTTCTTTGGGTTTCTGTCAGGAACAACGCTTGGTGTAGATGTAGGCAGGAAGTAGGGCAAATGATGCTTCGATTGCTGACCCACACCAGGTTGAGCTGGAGATCGCTGAATGGTTAAGGCGCGAACTTACTGACCGGAGGATCTCGACTGCTCCTGTCTGGGCTCGGGTAACCTGGCAGTATCTCAGCCTTCGTGCTTCCTTCGGGTGACGGAACAGCTGCTCACCGAAAGGTTGTTGCAACTGAACAGTGGTCGGTCACACACTAGGTTAAGCGATTGACGGCCTTGGACCGGTGCCTTAAGTTTTGGCGGTATTAATTTTAGGTGAAGTGTTGGTGAGTGGGTGGTGGTAACTCATTCAAACATTTTTTCTATTTTTTTTCAATCCCATGAGAGTTTTTAACTTATTATTCTTATCTGCCCAATAGACCAACTGGCGTTACTGGTATGAATTCGTTTTTCCCACCAAATGAGTTCCTTTTCTGTTTCTTGTTAAAAGCCCCGCACTCGGAATCGCGTCTTGGAATTCATTCGTGAACTGAAACGCTTGGGTTCGGAAGTGATATGGTGAGATTTTTCTTGGAACTGTTTGACAGATTTTGTAGTCGATGATAGTGTCGTAGTCGGTCGCCATTGTTTTTTCCCAATCTGTCACGTTCGCTCTACTGCCTGCACAGCGTATTGAAACTTGATGTGTAGTGAAAAACTCCATTTTTGTGGGTGTGATGGCTGACAGTTACTCGCCATCTGTTTTTTACTCGGGCAAAGCTATCTCACATTATTACGTTTTATAACCTGAACCTGAGTTCGTGATTTGACTTTAAGGGTTCGGTTGATATCTCTTGCCAAAGGACTAAAACTGTTAGGTCACACTCTCTTCGAATACTCTGACGATGTGTTTTCTCTCAACTACTACATGACAATTACATTACAGTGTAAGATGCAACCGCGTCGTATCTTGTTAAGTAAGCCATACGAAAGCCGGTCATCGGATTCATTCATGAGTGACCGTGGGGAGACAGACTACTCCTCTGAAAAGCGTATTTAGGGTGTCCATGACCGGTATAGTCTATCGCTCTAGTGACGCTTTGCACCCGTTTTTTCGTCGTCCTCGCTTTAGAACCAATGTGAAGGTATACAGGACATGTATACCCGTACTAGGAACCAGGAAATCCTCAATAGTCGGAGTAGGTTCGCAATTTTTCTAATTTTTGTTAGTAGTATAAGTACATTTCGGGAATTTTCAATGGAGATTTCGTTCTCTATATCAGACTGATAATGATAAATAATCGTCCAGCTGTAAAACCCTCTAGGTGCCTAGCTGCTGTGCCAACCGAAGGAAGCGCGAGGATTGAGATACTATCAGGTTGCCCAAGCCTAGACAGGATCGGTCTGGATGCTGAGGTTGGGTTCGATCGACGGACCTTCCGGTCAGTAAGTTCGTGCTTTACCCACTGAGCTATCTCGAGCTCCTATGAAGCCCGAAAAGTCTAGAAGCACTGTCCAAGTGTTTCCTCCTTATTGGGAATCATCACTTACACACACACACACACACACACCGGAATGGCTGGCAGCTCGTTTGACTATGGGCACGAATGGAAATGTTGCTTTGCTCGTGAAAGTGCTTTGAGAAACAAAAAAATTTGCCAAAATGCTGTTAACGGTAGTCGAAGAATACAACGCGAAAAGATGCGTGCGATCATAAACTGAACAGTGAGCATACGTGAAACATTGGTCATTGTTTGAAGTGTAAAAGTTGGACCGTTTCACTTGACCAAACACTGCTTCAACATGCTTGGACCAAGAAAACAAAATGATAGAAGCACTGAAGATGCCTTGGGAATGAATTGGTGGTCAGCACTATTGCTCTTTTGGTCTTTTCAGAGACTGACAAAGCAGCCTGAAGGTAGCATCCAAATTTTTTTCTGGATATTCAAGCTGAGGAATTTTAAAGAGTGGTCTAGACGCTATTGGTTGGAGAACTGCGATAGGGGTAGTGATTAACAGTGTAACCAGCAAACCTGTAACTATTCAAGGACGCGGTTAGCAGGAGGAGCTTGACAGTAAACCAGAAAAGGGACATTGGATGTCTGCAGGATACAACTTGAATCTGCCCAGTGAGATAGTCATACAAGATGTTGGCGGTATCGTGATCAACGCCGCTGTCAAACGGGGTGTTAGTAAGTAACCTCTGTCAAGGTTTTTAAGAATATCGGTGTAGTCATGAACAGTAGTGTAACTGCTCCACAGTTCCCTTCGAGCTCTAGGAGTTTTCGTTCGAAACTAACATCGATATTGAGATATTCGATGCTCAGGCAACTCGATGCGTTTTCAGAGGCTTGAAAACGGCTGACGCTAAAACGAACCACATTTTATTTGGCTGATGCCCTTCGCTATACCCATTCACACTCGTGGATTTTCTCGCCCAGGTACTCCCAAATTTTTGCCTTTACTACTGCACAATAATTTCCCTGAAGAGGAGACTACATGGGATGTGCCTCTTGTCCGCTCGTGGGGGAGGTTTTCTCCGGGGTAGGGGAGACCGATGCTGCCTTTACGTTTCCCGGGTAGTCCCCCTTTGTTGGAGGAGTTTCCCTAATCCGATCAAAGTGTGCTGCGGCTCCCACACGTTGTTTTTTTGGATATCAAGATGATGCCATCTAACTAAATGGTTTCCTTGTTTTAGGTATGATTCTGCTGCCTGGTCTGGGTTGTGTGCCTACCAGAACTCCTTGACTCAGGAGAACAAGCCGTTTTTCGACGCAGCGCAAGACGGATTGTTCCTGAACTACAATTGGAACCCGATGCTTCTGGAAAGATCCCAGCGAATGCAAGTAACTGAATCGTTCCTATCACACAAATTTCAAACGCTATGATTTTCCGGCTCTGCCAGGATTGATCGTGTTGTCCTTAGGTCCAACATGGTCTATAGTAGGGGGTGTTTCAGCCAAAAACATGGTAATGTTTGGCCCAGGTCCGAGCTTATCTCCTGTAGATTTTCCGTCAGTCATCTAATTTACGAAAGTCACATGTATTTATGAACAATCACTTATATCTATGCCATAGAAATGCATGCGTCGGATGACGTTTTTGCCCAGTTTCGTTTTTTTCACACTCAGGTGTCTCTTTGAGTGGTAAGAACTTGAAACTGACTTCTTCCGAATCAGGGGTACTTAAATACCAAACGGGCGAAAACCCTCACACGGTGGTCTATTTCGATCATTCATAGTGATCCATCCTAGTGGACCAAAACCATTTCACTGTCCATTGTGCACTAGAAGTCACCAGCCAACTGACGAAAACTGTCCATTTGTAATACCAATACTAGTAATAATAATCGTGCAGCTTTAACACCCCTCCGGTGCCTGGCTGTCATGCTAACCGAAGGAAGCACGAGGGCTGAGATACTGCCAGGTTGCCCAGGCCTAGACAGGAGCAGTCGGGATGCACAGGTTGGATTCAATCGACGGACCTTCCGGTCAGTATGTTCGTACCTTAACCACTAAGCTATCTTGATCTAACCGTTCTTTTGCTGGAAAGACTCACAGTGAGACCTGGCCTTGAAAAGCCGTTGGTGACGCATTTGGTAGGTGAAAAATATCTGTGTGCTACACGTGGATTCTTCGGTTACATCCTGGACATAGGAGAGAATCTTTTATTTAGAGGTATCCGTCTAATAGACACCACGATCCTGCATAGTGTACGGAAGCGATAGGCTACAACGCCTTTGCGTTCTCCGGATGACTAAAGTTGTTTTTTGAATTCGTTATAGTGAACGGGTACCACACAAACGTTTTCCTCCCCGCCCCCCACATGATCGAAACCTATGCATCCCTATCGGCTTTAGCATACACAAACTATGTTCACCTTAGTTGTATGAACCACGTGTCCATCTGTGTGGTTTGAATATAGCTTTGTGGACTGGTGTGCTCATTCATTCCCTTGTTTGTCGAGTGAGATTTCAGCGCACCCGGTAATTTTGATTGGTATTTATGCATGGTCCACATTCCCAACCACACAAGGATAGCCCAAGTGTTCAGGGGTTTATGGACATCCTTTAAAATAACTCAAGCACAATGTGCCTGTATTGAATCATCAGTTTTTTCGTTGTTCTCCGATGGATAGTCCAGGCGGTGAATGGTTTTGTGATAAATTGGCCTCGTGATGAACTGTGGCCTACGACTAATCGATCGCAATGTCTTGTTCTAATATAGCTTGTGGCTTGGGTGTTTACCCTGAAGTTGTGCTTGTTCGGATTGCACTGCATAACTGTAGTCATTGATGGTTGATGCGCCTCCGTAATCCGTTGTATGTGACGGTCCAAGATCCTGTCCATACCAGGTTAATCAACGGGTAGAGGTCTGATCAGCACAGTCTCCAGGATGGGGCTTGAAAAGTGTGTGGCGATTGTTTGGTTAACAATCTATACCACTCTGGTTCTTTTAGGCCACACACTGCAGCTGTTTTTTGAACGAAAGTACTTTGAATCCTATTCATCCTGTTATGTTGGTCCGGGTGCTTTGGGAGTATTCCAGCCCACGTACAACCATGAATCACTCAAATGCAAATAACCTGGCACAAGTAATATTCCGACCCCCAATTGACTGGAAATATGAGTCTCAGTTAAGTTCTCCTCTCCTCGCCTTGTTCTCACAGAGCTCAAAATGCTGAAACCTCATCTCGTGTGTTTGTTGGAGTCGATTGTTTTGGCCGGGGCTGTCCGGGTGGAGGTGGTTGGAACACGAACGTTGCTCTTCAGCTTATCTTGGAAGCGATGGTGAGTGAACACGTTCCTTTTTCTGTTTTTAGTGATTTTCTTGCGCATAGCAAACTTTGATGCATCAGCTACAATGTTTCTCGGAGCTGCAGCGGTTCCCGTTACCAGATTTTCTTTTGTGAACAACAGAGCGCCGGAAAAAATTCCCACGACTGATTGCAGTTGGTTCCGATCGCAACCGAATTGATCATGTGATATTTATAGAGAATGTCAAGGAAGGCAGACAGATGTCGAACTGCTTGGTTGGAACTACCTCATAATCGGGATGCAATGTTAAAATTTTACGAGTTTTTGAATTGTTTTCACAAAATTGCCAAGTAGAAGCTGGAACCACGTGCGCTCAGTGGAGAAGGATACGGGAAATCTTACGGTGCTATATGTTTCTGAGCCCAGCGGATGGCTAGGTTTGTACGGCCTCACCAAGCACAGGATATACACGAGCCAATCCGTGAAATGGACGCATGCTCGATATGGTGTTTAGGTTTAGATAGATCAGTCTCTCTTTCTATCATAGTGCCTAGGATAACGGTCGAAAACCGCTTGGTATAAAACTGCAGTGCTGCGTCCAATCGTATCAAAAAACATCTGTTTGACTATGATGCGAAAAGTAGATGAGAACGATCAATGGAAATTTCGCCCTGTAATTGAAGGCGTTCTATGCTGAAAAGCCGAGAAGCACTGTACAGCTGTTTCATCCCTAATGAGAATCATCAACAGTACGAATCTCACGAAACTCAGAGAGTCTCGAACCTGCTGGCAGTCTGAACACTTAACTGTCCGCACACGAGCGGCTGAACAGGTGTGTGGCTAGGCCGCACTTAGGCAGGCTATAGCGCTACTCATCCTTCATTTAAGCGATCCAAATCACGTGGTCAAACGTGTTGACTGACCCCTGGACTGACGATTTCTCGGATACAAGTTTCACTCATTGGGTGAATTTCATCCATCCTTTGAGCCAACTATAGGTGGTCGGTAGTGTGCGGAGATTCGGAAACTTTTAATGGAGGTTTTATCATTTAACTGAAGCCAATCTATGTTGATCATGTATTTTTCAGTGGAGAAATATTCCTTATATGTTTCGTTATCGTTTGCTTCGATAACCGTGACTTACCCTCTAAACCGGTCGTGTGCTGTGCTACAGTTATCTTGAGAAGGGCAAATGTCACTGTCGATTACCTGCACCAGAGTGATACTTCTGTTCAGTTTGTGTTATGATGACGAATCAATGACTCGTTAGATTTTTTCCTGGAAAATCAAATTCTTTACCAAAATTGCCAGATCGTGGGTGAATTGACCGCATCTCTACCTTGCGGCAGCTTCTCGAACACTACCACACACATAGAGGGCCGACCATAGTTGTTTTAGATCTAAACATGGTGTTTGATTCACTCGATCGCGTTGATTTGTGTCGATGTTTGTCCTCCAAATATGTGCCGAATGCTTTCGCCCAAGTTCTCCGCTCCTTATATTCCAGCACCCGTGGCCGCGTGAATGTCTACGGAGAGTTGATCACCAAAAGTGGTGTTTATCGAGGCTGTTAGTTTTCACCTTTCATTTTCGACTTCTTAATTGAACGTTACCTGTTGAAGAAGTGTCTGCCATTTCTTCCACCTCCAGCGTGAGCTTCTTTCCGGAGAAGGCGACTGGGACTTGGCGTATGCGGACAATATTGCGCAAATTAGTTCAGACTCCATCCAGATACAAAATAAACTAAATAATCTAATTAGTATTGCATTGCGTTTTGGTATGTGCTTCGCATCTTCTAAATGCAAAGTGCTGTTACAAGATTGGGTGAGTGCACCACCAAAGCTGGCCATGACATTAGGACCACTATAAATAGTGGACAGATCTACCTATTTCGGTAGTTGTATTGCTTCGGACGGCAACACTGCTGACGAAGTGAATGCTAGAATCTGCAAAACTCGTCCTGCTTTTTTCAACTTGGGCACCTCTGAAGTCAACGTGACATTAGTCTGTCGGTGAGAGTCGGGACCTGCAACGCGGTAGTGCATCCAGTTTTGCGACTTTACGGTTGTGAAACCTTGATACTGTGTGTTGAAGACATTGTTGCTTATCTTTGTTCTTGGGTGCCTTCGAAGCGTTGCACATGTATCATGGGGGCATGGAATCAGCAATACTGATGTAGACTGAATGTTTTTTTGTCAACAATGCATCTGCTTGACCAGTTGATGAGTTAGTTCAATTGCATCAACTACGCTGGCTTGGCCGTGTGGTCCGCATTGCAGGTGATAGATTGCCTCGCCGCGCCGTGTTTGCTGATGCAGGTTCCGATACAAGTTGGACATCACCTGACCTGGAGACGGTGCATGAAAGGCATCACAAATGGCCTTGGTTCCACTAATGCATGTCGTTTGCGCGATTAATGTATCAAAACCCACCATTTCAGTATCTGGAGGCGATGTGTTGTATCACGTCGCTTGTTCGTCTTCAGTAACCCGCCGCCCTTTTACCTTTTTATTTCGTTTTTCTTCTGTTCTTCTGTGTTCCGTTTATTCTTCAATAACCGTCGCCATAACCCTTCCGTACTCACGTAAACTGCTCACAGTCGTAAAACTGAACCGAACCGATGATGTTTTCAAGTGTGTATTGCCGTCAGAATTGACCTCAGTCAATCGTACTGGAGTTACTTTTTTCGGAATGCTTTTATGCCTGAGGACCGCAACCAATACAGATGATATCCTGCATGCCTCCTATAACTCTTTCAGAATGAAAACCTACGGGTAATTTTTGTACCCAGTTAGTGGTTAAAAAACTGCCCAAAGGGGAACCGGAATGACTTACGCGTTGGCCATCATTCGGGTTGCACTGCTTCGGGAAGCTCAAGCGACCATCATGAAACCAGAGGTTCATTTGGATTCAGTTGAGTCTCCTGTCAAAACCAAATTCGTGTACAAATGAGAGTATTCATAGAAACCCGTTCAATTTGAGTTCAATTAGAATATAAGGTTGACGGAAACAAGGGGACTACGCTTACCTGATGATCTCCAAGAAGGGCGAAACTGATCGTGGGCTTTCGAGGAGTTTCCAGTAACCTTATGAGTAGTGTGTTAGGCCTAGACAGCGACGACTGTACTACTTTAACACCAGAGATGCGACGTTGCTTAGAAACAGATGTCCAGCAATAAAGACAACTCTACAGACTTGTCCAACCCAGTCTATCCTGATGGACAGTATCTATTTACGCCACTGAGTTTGCCTCAGAGCCTCCGCGCTTGGCTGTAAAGTTATCGCCTTCCAGTCAATAGACCTCCACTTATCCCACAGCTAGACGAAACAGGTTTTCAGACCTGCCGAGGGTGGCAGTCCAGCCTTTAATTTTTCATCAGTTCATCATCAATTTCGACAGCAAATTAAACCGTCCTCAAGAAGCATGCGGTAAGCGTCAAGTCATGAGTATGAATGTTGATTATGTTCAGTTTAGACAAGATATCGTCGCAGGACTGCATGTGGACTAACCGAGTGCCGCAGGCATACAATTTTTTAATGTTTTCCGTTTGTATTCCGATAAGCTTTTGTGTTGCGCACTGCTTGACCTATCTGTTTTGTTTTCATTTTGATTGTCTAGCTCAAGCGACCCCAAAGGCCGCTTTCCGTAGCGCTATTCGCACCTGGTTGGCCTTTTGAAAATTGCGACCTAACCAGAGCGACTGGTGACCGAATAGCTGCTCACCAGTTGATTAGTGAAGCGGATGAGAAATTCTGGTCTCTCCTAGAACCGTGGCTTACCAGAATCCGTGGAGCATCTCAGGGTTGTTATGCTCTGCATCGACCCACAATCTTATCTATTCCAGGAGGCGTCTTAACTTCTGAGGATAAAGCATCTGGTGTTATTTTGAAGACAAATTGTTGTACAGGACAGGGGCTGCTGAATGGGAAACAGGAGTATGGCAGCAGCATGCGTTGTCAAAACGTAAGTTCCATTCACTGTTCTCGCCGTGTTCAGTCGTTCCTTAGAGTCCGACGTTTTTCAGCCGATCCACATTTTTATCCGCAGATTTATGACCTTGTTCTTGTCATGTCTCAGTTACCGAGAAATATTTGACATAGTTTGCGTCTTGTCCGCAATCTCCTACCAAGAGAAGATACGTTGTAGTCGGGCTTGGGTGTGGGCGTGACCTTGCTAGTCACACTGTCAGGAACTCCGTTCCTGAAGGGTTAAGAAGAGAAATCCGGCGGAAATATTAGTGTGAGTAATTGTATTACCAAATGGCCTGAGGGTACCGTCCTATGGGGTAATGGTGTGAAGCGGTAAGGTTTTTACTCTTGGTGACCAACATTTCCTTGGTAGCAAAAGCGCATTTGCTATCTCCTCTCCCCTCAGGAAAAACAACTGAATCGACTGCGGTTACGTGGGTCAATTTTCTGACCCAAAAAGTCGATTGTTGACCATGTCTTATCTTCAGTTCACTCTGGTATCGAGCAGTGCGTTTTTCCAACCTCTTCCTTATCGACCCATGCACACACGATGGCATAAAGTGAACTCTAACATGACTTCAAAACTGTCTGCCTGATGCGGTACGTCCTTCACAACGTTCGAAAGGGACACATGCTTGACTCTCTTCGTCGCGGCTCTCCATTCAAACGTTGTTCCGGGATGACTTCACTACTACATTTTACTCAGTCGTGTAGTGTATTTATTTGAGTGGTTTTCACATGAATGTTCAAGTCAGCACAATGTAGGTTAAACTGCTCACAACGGTTGCATGGGGTGTCGCGAGAGAAGCCGTACCTATGGCCACTACGTCTCTTCGTTGAACAGTTTGCAGTGTTTACTATACCGTGGGTCCAAGTGGACTGGATCCACTCAGTAATCTCTGCTTCATATTGTTAACCCTTGGGATGGAGTGAGTCTAGTCTGTATGTAAGTTAGCTGACGTGAGTTACCAAGGCAAACGTCATCTAGGGTGGATACAGTTCCCTTGAGCCCACAGTATCGGCCACGATACACTCCTATGTTCATGAAGCAGTTCCGCCCACACGCGTTGTTATCGAAGTTGAGGAGGTCTTGTTTCTTCTTCGGTGATCATAAATCTCCTTTTCTCGGTCAGCAACTTTGAATGTAGTTTGCGCTACGTGCATTCAGGCCTCCCCTGCACCTAAGACTGTTATTCTCATCACCGGTTCTCTATGTTTTTTCTATCTAGATCATCCCAACGGGACGCAACTGCTCTGCACAACTAGGTCCCATCAAGGAATATGAAACAAGCTTAAATCGTATTCGGGTACGTCAGAACTTTAGCTGTCGTGCTTATCTATCCCAGTGATGCATCCACATTGTTGTGCTCACTCTTCCTCCAGATATCCCATTCTGTAGCGATCTCGTCTGTTGTAAACCCGTTGTTTTAGACGAGTTTGTAAATGAATAAGCCGACTGATCAACGACTGCTGAAAGTGGAAGCCATCCAACTCCCCTCCTTTCGCGAGCCGGTCACACGTGGCAGTAATCGTAGTCATGATAACGGAAGATTCTGATGTTGTGCGCACACTCATGTTGCTGGTGTTTTGTTGTTGACGGCATCTGTTTTTGGATTCGTGCATCATAGCTAACCACGTGGATAGACCCCCTTATAGAATGCATACCACCGCGTGCGGTTTACGCTTAAATGCGCCTGGTGTAAACTCGGGGACATCAGATTGAAGGGTGAGCAGGTAGCACTTATATGATTAGCATGCCCAACAGGTGGCCGGTATTTGTCAAGTCCGGGGGCGAGATGGTTCAGTGGTTAGAGCGCGAATTTACTGATCGGAAGGTCCGTGGTTCGAATCCGACCTCTGTCTCTCGACTACCCCTGTCTAGGCTTGGGCAACCTGGCAGTATCCCAGCCATCGTGCTTCTTTCGGATGGCATGGCAGGTAGGCATCGAAAGGCTGTTACAGCTGAACGATTTATTTGTCAAGTCCTGTGGCCACAGCCAAACAGTTGAAATCCATAGTATATGCGGAAGGTAGCCTACTGGCTTGCACCACTCAGCTTAGTGGTAGCCAATAATAGGTTCGGTTTACACAATGATGGTTACAGAAGTCACTTGTAACGCCGTTTTTGGTCTGGCACTCCTAATGTCCAGAACGTTCGGGTTTATCAATTACAGACTTGAATGGGAATGATCCTAATGAATTATACTGATGTCCACTTCGAGCTGTTCAATCTAGAGCACTCGCAGGTTTTACACGCTGGGGTGTGTTGAATCAGAGGCCCAGAGGGAGACAGCCAATCGGTTGGTGCCTGCTTCGGGTAGATCGGTGACTTAGATAGCTAACAGCTGATAGCCGGTCCAGATCACATCCGTATAGTGTACTGTGGCCAGCAAATGTTTAACTTGTTTTGGTCAGTACAATGTCATCATCGTCGTTGATAGCAACGCCCGATCAGAAAACTGATGTTTCACTACTGTACAACCATCTCAATATATCTCAATAAAGCCTTATCATCGAAAGAAAAAATGGAACAGGGGGATCTAGGGCTATCCTACAGCAAACATTCGAGGAGAAGAGCGAATATGTGAAAGAACAAGAACGGAGGCGTCAGCAGTAGCCTGTTTTCACCTATCCGCCCTACTATATGCAGCAAGTAAGGCGACTCAGCTGATGGCACCACGCGACGGCCGATGTGGCATAAGTTTATTTGTATGTGTGCAGTTCATGTTTGTACATGGGCTGGGATACTCTCACAGATACTCTCACGAGGACATAGACAGGAGGACGAATAGGGTCCTCAACCAAGGCCTTTGACTCAAAAGCCTGACCGCAAGGAAGCGGTGGTAGGCTTAAAACCTTCAGGGCAGCCCGCATTTTTAAGGCACAAGTGGCCACGTATGTTGTAACCCCCAAACTAAAGCACCAGGAGACTGTTAGTCAGACATCTACCCATTGACCAACCTGGTATGAGAGGCTCTGTGAATGCCACGCGTACACTCCCTACTATAGCTTAGTGGGTTATGGTGATGCACAAACCGTCACACCACAGTACGATCCATTCTCTCTGTATGACAATGGTCATGTAAAGTCATTACTGACACCGTCGAGTTTTCTGATAACCACAGAGAACTAGGACACATCTGATAAGCGTACTTTATTGCCCGTCGGTTCACCGGCTGACCAGTATATTCGATAAATTTGGCTGTTGAAAGAATGCCAATAAACAAACAGACTATCCAGCGAAACGCATAAGGCTATCCTGGGTTTTTTAGGTGGTGGCACCTGCTCCGATTGTTCAGTGAGATAGCCTCAGACTTTGGATCTGGCACTTTCTCGTATTTACAGTGCTTACTACAAAACCCAGATCAATAGCGCTGATTCCCGTGTGATGTCCGTTATTGGGACTCGGTGTCTGATCCTTCACGTGATACGCCAGTACTACGTTACAAGGAGTCACCTCTCTTCCTCAATACCTATGAGCAGCGCTGTTCATTCAGCTTACTACTTACAGCCAATAAGTAACTCAACAGTCTAACTGTCTGCCATGTCATACCACCTTATGGGGTCATTGTATTCCTAGCGTATCATGTACCACAAATGTTCCAATCTCCTTTATATAAAAGTCTTTGGTTCCTGCAAAGTTCACAACAACCTGCCGGATGAGATTATTCCCTAACAAGTAAATTGATACAATGACCAAGGCGCGCTCCCGTCGACTAACGATAACTTAACAAAAAATTATTCAGTTTTGGCCGTGCATAGCTGCGATGCATTCCGAATAGAAGCACATCGTTGACACATCATATTAGTCGGGAACAACTGAATAGCCGCAGTTGGATTCGAACCATGAATCACCTAGTCTAGTAATTCAATTTTATCCGGTGGACGTTGTGTAGCTGTTACTCCTTCATCGAATTCATCATATCTTTTCCGTTTTTCAACGCACAGGTGACCCAGTACGCATGTCGTGACCTCAAGAGTGGCTCAGGGACCTGTCTGTGGATCCGACCCACGAAACCGTTCTCTGAAAAACTTCACTGTGAACTATTTAGCTTTGCTCCCGGACTTTGTAACCTAACTCGTATGAGCGCCATACAAATCTCGGTTGCGTCGTTTGCACATACCAACTGTGATTTGACGAGAATTTTTACGGGATACGATGATCGTCACCCATCCCCCATATCTCTGTTTTTGGACGTGGGGATACTGGGAGATGATGGGACTGGAGTGCTCAATCAGCGACTCATACTTTCACCATCAAATGGTCAGTTAATTATCTTTACGGATTCAAATGTGTTCGCTGTTGCACTTCTCCTCCAGGTATGTATGTTTATGCATGTATACAACTGCGACCTCCAAAGGTCATATGTCAACTGGGATCTAGATAATATCGTGCCAGTCAACTCAGCCGACACTGCGGTTGAGTTAGCTCAACGGTTAGGGCGAGAAGTCACCGTTAGCTGATCAGCTGTGTGAATAAACCAACATTGCTTTACGGCCGTTCAGCGTAGACCTCACAAAGTTTTACCTAGGTGTAACCAGGAGACTCTTTTTGCCTCACTACTGCTGCGTGCGCTGGAGTCCCAACCAGGGTGCAGCTGGTTGTTTGTGATTACAGTTCCAAGCATTCATGACTACTGGACATGCAGCAATGCATTTTACATCGTAAAATCCATGTTCGCCCCCGCGTTTTTATTGACACAGGCTTCCTAACCCCTATGCGGGTGCTCGTACGCGTACTAAGCTTGAAAAGGAAGTGCTAGCAGACGTACGTGTTATGACCTGGGAGCTAACGTGAATTTCACAAGTTTAGCCTTGCTGGCAGAGTTAAATCCGGATCTTGACCTTTAACATATGTGATGAATCTGATCTGAAAGTAAAACGCTGTGCCAAAAACACATGATTCTCCTTCCCCAGACAAGCCATCGGCATTCAACAGCTGAAATGTCCAGGTGAAGTTTCACTCTAGTTAGCCATCCGTGGCTAATTGATTCCTTTCCGGTCGGTTGCGGATTCGATCCGAGCTCGGTTTATGCTATTCGATAAAAGCAAGTCAAACACGGGTCTTCTCCTCACTCAATGGGTTCGTTAACGGGTATAACCCATAGCAGATGTGGTTTTGTTTTTGACCAGTTGGACAGTAAATACAATTAATATAAGTTGATTTTCCGTTGATCGTTCTCTCGTGTGAAGATTTTTCTCTCTTCAAGGGAATCACTGTTCCTGCTGTCGAGTTGTTGGCCTCCGGTTACTTCTATGATCAGGCTATTCAATAACACCTCGTTGTGTCTGGTAGTGATAGACAGAGCAGTTTACTTTTAATCTCAAATGACTCGACTGTGATAATAGAAACAGACAGCCACAGTCACCGTCAACTAACATCGTCTAAAGTGACCAAGCCGTTGAGGTCGTCGCTGCTGCAGTGGTTACCTAACACGCTACTACCAAATTGCGTATTTTATCGACGCCGTCATAATGTGTCTTAGATGCCAACCGTATGGCGATTTCCGTTGTAAACAAAGTAATGGCGCAAACCGCGAGGTGGACAACGCATGACTTGGCAGACGGGCGTGAAAGAGATCACAAAGAGTTTGGGTGTTCTCGGTGTTGTGTGCCTTCCAGGATGGGGTCCCCGTGACCCCACCTGTGCTTGGCTGGAGACGTTGCAAGAAGTGGCGGCTAATCGATGTCAGTGGCGTTCGTGCTGTCAGTTTCTTTCCAGACTGTCTGATTGAGCGCTTGGAGGTGTAGGCACCTCAGAACGCTTGACATAGGCCAGCACTAGGTCCCCTCCCTCACCCACTCTTTTTCTCTTCTTTTCACTCTAGGGCTTTAAATATAATTAGACGAACCGTATGGTTGTACGGCAGTGGAGCATCAGTGTCAACACTGATGTTGCTGTCTTTGATGATGATGATGATGATGTACACAAAGTGTAAAACTTTTTCTACGGTAATTTGGGAATGAGGACTTAACTCGTTTCATATTCTGTTTTTACTTCATGAAGCTATACAGTTCTTACTAGAAAAATTGCTTTATTATTAAGCGATTTTGTCCAACGTTACTGTCTTTCCTGTCCTGTGCTTCAGTTACTACTGACTCATGCAACTCCAGATTGTGGGTTCTTCTGGAATTTACCCTGGCTTCGATCAGTGTTGCTGAAAAACTCGATCTTCATCGTTTCGGCATTGTCTGGGACTATGTTGCCGATAAATCGGCATGGTCAAATGAAGGTTTTCTGGTTGACTACATCTGTCTTTCCGACTCCGCTTGTCCTGTTTTTCACTGAGTATTTTTTAATTTTCTGATCTCGGTGTTTCCTGTTATTCCCTGAGGGGAGTGCGGGGTTGAACAACTCTCTTTGCTGTGATGTAGTATCAGTTTTAGAAAAATAACAAATGCTTCTTTCAATGTAGTTCCCTTCTTGTCGGCACTTTCGGTTGATCACGTGACAGAATGTAGGGTTTGCCCCACTGTTTGGGTTTGGTTTCACAAAATCTTGATATTATATCGACGACATGTGCGGATTTTTCCGATATCCCCCGGTTTTTCTGAATGATCATACTGATGAAAATTCCAGTCATCATGAAATGGAGACTTCATCCACTGACGTGCTTTCCCTCTAGAGATTCATCCCTCCATTTCGAAAAATCATACTTGCCTACAGAACGGAGATATTGGATGCCATTCCGAGTCAAAACCATCGGTATTCATCTGAAACTCTAAGTGTTCTGTGATGTGCGCATTACTTTGGGCTTTCCGTAGAAATATCGTTGGTATTAATATCTACTCTGCTTAAAACTTACGTGAATTTATTTCTGGAACTACTTTGCGGCAGATTGAAATAGTCTCAGATGATGACCGTAATTGGGCAACGTAACCTGTTTTCATTCGTCGAAAATTGTTGGTTCCCAGAATTGTCTGCTTTGAGAACATTTATCTTGCTTGCCCAGGCCTGGTGCCCAGAACCGTCTACCTCTACAGTGAATTGGACGATGAATTGAAATGTTGTTGTCTAGTTTCTTGTTGTGTTCCTTCAGTCGGTGAGCTCGAAATAGTGGTTAAGGTGCGAGCTTACTAACCGGAAGGCCCGTGGCTCGTTCCTAGCATTCCGACTGCTCCTGTCTAGACTTGGGTGACCTGGTGGTATCTCAGCTTTCGTGCTTCCTTCCGGTGGCATGACAGCTAGGCACCGAAAGGTTGTCACAGCTAAACGATTGTTATTTTTCAAATTGTCATTCCGTGAGCTCTCCCAATTGTCTGCTCTTCGTTCGTTCCCCACCGAGCACTCTATCGTGGCCAAGATTATTTGACGTGCAGACAGACACGCCTCAACGAGATGATCCTATTCCAACAGTTTGCATCATACTTGCGCTGACCTCGGGTAATTTCAGGATGGAGTCTCGTTCACTCGCCGGTGACGTATTCCGCGATCTAGGGTGGGATGTCGACATATGTTTGATAGTGGGGATTTTTCGTGTGTTCGAACTTCAGAATTGATAAATTTGACATGAAACATGTAGCACAGTTCCATGTCCACTAACATCTCCACCGTCGACCACTTTTCTTCTGTGTCCTCCGTCTGAAACTATAAACCCGCCTGTGTAGAATATGAAGGCCAACTGGGTGTAGCATCCAGTGATCACCGGATTGATTCCGGCTCCGCTTCTTGCTTCCGTAATCCGTCATGTTTTCCTGGCTCACTATCGCCTCCATATCTTACTGCATCTTCCTAACACTGTGGGACTAGTTGTGTGACGCCAGTAAATAATTTGGGCCACGATGGCTAGCTTTGGCATCCTGTCCGTTCAGTCTGTAGTTAGACGGTAGTGTCTCGTCGAGCCTAAGTTTTCAACCAATCCAATTCAAGCTCACACAAGATGAGCTTGTCAATGTGCTGGGACAATGTACCACGCAGCCTGTTTAAAGTGATCCTGGTCAACACCACGAGGCTCTTCCGTTTTGCTTTTCCTAAGGAGGTTGTTTCCTAGAACTTGTTGGCAATAGAGACACTGATTACCGACAAACATGTGTACGGGGCTTCGATGCACTCGGTATATTGTTTTACCTTAATCCTTTCCAGACATCGGGATTCTTAGCTTTGGGAGTATTGTGTCTAACCCTGGAATTTCGGATTTAGTTGAGTCTCCCGTGAAAACCAAATGAGTGTGCAAGTGAGAGTGTTTGGCGAATACAAATTTGTTTCCAGACGTAACTGTCAACTTCACCTTACCGAACTAGATTAGCGTGTATTCGTTAGTGCTCACTGCAGTCTGCTCCCTCGTATGAAGGTCGTCAGTCGTGATGCCATATACCGGAATATCTAGCTTCTGTTTCATCCTGCCTCTTTATCTTACATGTAATCCGGAAAGGCGTTGCTTGGTGAACCTGAAGCATATCTAATTCATAATCAGTTCGTTTTCCGTTCAGAAAAGCACCTACTATGCCTGTGGTTTTTCACATGCATTCCAAGACTCTGTCCGAACTCCTATTTTACCGAGTAGCCGTTAGCAACTCAGACCCTTCGATTTTAGTGCCTTCAAGGGACGGCTGTACTGTCTTTTGTCCAAAGGTTAACTCGTGTCTGTGGTTTCAGGTAGCCATTTGTTTGCAAGTGGTTCACTCCTTGATAAACCAGATGGGTCAACTGAGGACCCTTACTCCTCGGTTGGATTTTGATGGCCCATCTTTAACTCTGGTCCCAATAGCTACGCTTGTTATTTGTTGCTGTAGGTTGTGATGACGGCTCAGGACCTAAATGTGCACCAAATGCTCGGACGCCTAAACGGTGCCGTTCAAAATTGTCACTTAACCCTACAAGGTCGCCTAATGGACAGGTCAGTTTTTGTGTGTGTGGCTGAAATGTGTGCATAGTTTCATTGTCTGGGGGCTGCGATGCACCAGTTTATGACCTAAGGTAAATGCATCTGCAGTTCAGTACTGTATATGCGATCCTTAATTCTAGAATACATCAGCACTGGGTGACACGTGGCTAATCCTGACTGTACTAAAGCATAACAAGACAGGAATACGTATGCCAGCAGCTGCTCTTTCCAGGAAGATGTGATTGATGCGATTGTATGACACCATCTATATTAAACCAATTTTCACCTAACCTTTCGTTTCATTACAGCTTCGCTCACGCCACGCCCTATTGTTATTGAACAGTGCATATGGCACTTCCCCGTCCCTTTATTCCACTCGTCATGCATCTGTTGGGGAAAACCAAACCCAAAATGTTAGTCCGTTCGGGTCCGCCGTTACGAGACTACGTGTCCCAGTTCCAGAGAAGAGTCAAAGACTTCCTCGTGGTGAGGGTATTGGCGGAGGCCCCGAGGGGAGAATGTTCCAGCTAAGGCGTACGCTGTCCGCCTTATTCGACGAAGAACGGATCGAGCTAGCCTGGCAAGAAGCCACAGAAGCTCGGTTGTATGCGGAGCGGCTAATTCAGGAGGCTATACAATCATCCGTGGAACAAGACAACGTCGCTTTGGTAAAGCTGTGGCTGGACGCGCCGTCCGATCGGGTCGTAAAGCTGAAAGATTTACCGGTGTCTTTCAACCCAGCGATATTGGAGTTGGCAATGTTTTGGTTGCAGAAGCCACATTTGATCGAGAAGCTATTTAAGGTACCTACTCGAGGCCTCATTGTTTCGCTTGATGATCTTTGGTTTGTTAACTGAGCTGCACAGTTTGCTTGCATGCGTTTCATCACCACTGGACGTGACATTATCAGTGCGCTGTTAGGGGACTGAATGGAGCGTGGTCGTTTTTTCAGCCGGACCTACAGTCATACAGGTCCTTCAAGGCGGTCCTTCGACAGTTTATTCAATCTAATTTCAATCCCCCCTTTGTTTTGATCGCATCGCGCCTAAATAAGCCACTCTTTAATTTGCAGTTCGATTTTTACGTAAAACCAACCTTTATTTACCATTTCTTCGGGATTATCTCTTGCACGCTAAAACTGATCGCGTACTACTAGTTGCCTGATCTCTGCACCTTAAGCGTTTTGTACTTATTACCAGGCACTTGAAGTGCGTCCACTTTGCCGAGTGAATAAACTTAGTGAACTGCCATTCCAACGCCCCACCTCGAACCCTATTCGAACACCTTCAAAACGACTGCCGATTCCCATCCTGATAATCCCTTCGTGTGTTGTGTCATAAACAAAGACGTCAAAATGAACTTTACGCAAAACTTTATCGCGATATTATGTGGGTCTCTACTGAAAGTCAAGGGGCAAACTCCGCTCAGATGTGTCAACGGACATCCCAAACTGAAAAGGTAACTCAACTTTCGACAGTCATCTACACACCAGTTTGGTTTTGACAGAAAACTCAACTGAATCCAGCTGGACCTCTGATGGTCCGCTTTAATGAACCACCGTAATCTGTTCAATTTGGTTTCAACTAGAACATAAGGTTGACGGAAACTCGGGGAATGTGCCTGCCTGATGAGCCTGAATAGGATGAATAGAACCAGTCGTGGGCTGTTGAAGGGTTTTCAGTAACCTAATGAGTAGTGTGTTACGTCCTGCGATAACTTAACTTTAATAGTAACAATTCGAACTACTGGAACGCAACTGTTAAAGTTGCGTTTGTAGTTGGCTGCACCCGCTCTCCCGGTGTTTCTGCATTGAATCGGAATCTGGAACATTAATCTCGTGTTGTGTATGAGATGGCATCAAACTGTTTTTGCATCTTGCATTCCTTGGATGAAAAGGGTTTTTTCCACTTTTGCCACTCTGGGTGAAGAACTTCGTTCGCACTTGCTGTTAAGCGAGGACGCCCGGTACGAATAGCACCATCACGAACCAGTAGATCAGCGGGGCACGGTAAGCCGTCGGTCAACAAGACAATGAAATCGTGAAATCACTCAACTGACCATGGATTTCCAGCCTTGATGTGAAATGAACCTAACACAATCTGTATGTATGACTTAAGATTTTCGGTTAAGGTAGGAAACATTACCTTCCATTTGTTAATCCGACAGCTTTTCACATTTTGTTTACTTTTATACTTTTCAACCAATAACTGCCTGTTTGACGTGATGGTCGGACGTCAGTACTATGGGATATAGTGACTAGAGCTTCATTTCTCAAGGTAAAGACATGCCTCACGGATCACGGCGGCAAGCCCCTATTCTACAG
>SJOL01004943.1:155789-184123 GCA_004794785.1 Opisthorchis felineus | reverse complement strand
TATATATATATATATATATAATTGTTGGTTTCGCTTTACGTTATTTTCGCTCGATTCTGACTGGCTGGTAACGATTCTCTCCTCAGGTCTTCGTTCCTCGGTATCGGTTCTACAATCGCGCCTACACCAGCCTGCACCGGTTACCTCGTCCTCATTACCCTTCGCCTCAGGCAGCTAATCACAATGGATTTGGTATACTGGAAATGCACGGCAATCCGTGGCCCTCGGTTAGGGGACCAGGATACGGTCCGAACGCCGAGCCATTCAAAGATAAATATCTAATCAACGTTCTAGTTACTGCGGCCAGAAAAGCTGCAGCATCACGTTCTACAACAACACCACAGTCTGACCATATCCGTCCAACTAAGTCAACTTCCATCTCTGATTCCTGAACGTGTTTTTGGGACGTGTCTGCCCCTAAACCCACTCACTGTACAGTTTTCTGTGTATCTCTTGCAAGTATAAATATTTCCATCCTTACTGTTTTCGGTTTTACTAATAATGCTTGTTCGATCGCGCCTGTCTATAACGATTTGATCTGCTTACGTGACAATGTCATGGGAACTGGACATTAATGTCGATGGTTATTTTCTTCTTGAATGGCAGCTCGTGATATGTATAACGTAATGGCTTTCGATATTTTTTGCTGCGGACACATGACCAAATGAAAACATTTGTCATCGGGTTACGAATGGAAAATTTTTTCAATGCGCAGCTTTAAGTCTGACCTGCAGATTGCAACTCCTTCAACTTCGGCTATGAGTAATCCAAATTTTCCCCATCGCGAAGTTTCGAGGGAGAATGAAACGTGCAAAACCGTGGCTGTGTCCCGAATAACTGGTTGAAGCTCATCTTATCAAATTCAGGGATCCCACCATTTTGAAAAAAAGGGGACAGAAATTCTAGTTTGGACTTATCGTAATACACTCATTTGCAGACCAATTTGGTTTTCATGGGAGACCCAACTGAATCTCTCGTTTATTATGTTCTTCTTCAGCCGAGTGTGCTGCACAAAAGCTACCTCATGCTTTAGTTGGTGCGATACGCCAATATCACAATACACTGTATAGATGCAACACACTAGTCATAAGATCGAAGAGCTTTCAGCAACCTTATGAGTAGTGTGTTATTTCTAGTTTGGACTTCTTTCATTGTCGATACTCTATGCACCAGGCTTTGTAACCTTATTGAAAGCGAAGACAAAGTATGAACACTAGACCCTCCCACTCGGTGGTTATCTCGATCTCAATGAGACGGTAACCAATTTTTCTGCTTCAGAGGAGAATCCATCCCACACAAAGATTATCATCTTTTTAACTATCGCCCATCAAACTCTATGGTCGACAGTTTGGTTTTTAACAGGTCTCTCTTTGGTAATATTGAGAATTTCATTAGCAGTCATCTGATTATTCCCAGATAATCAAGTTCCCTAACCAGTCTCGCCAGTCGGGAAATGAGATCGTTTGTTAGTGAGCCGAGCTACAGTCTTGCTTGCTCCTCACTAGTGACACTTCTACCTAAATCAGGCCTACTTTCATCAAAGATAAACCACAATAGAATCATACGGATGGCTTGCCTATTGATGCCAAAACACGTTTGGTTGGGATTTTCTCTCACCAAATTACTTCTTGAACTGAGCTTCTTCCTGAGGTTATGTGACACGAGAGTTTGGCTAAAAAACAACATTAATTCTACCGAAGAGGAGACACCAAGATGTGATGGCTTTCTGACCGCATCCTACGATGATGTCTCTCTGTCTTGCTTAGCGATCAGAACCGTTTTGAGGGTCTGACATGTATGTTGGAAAGAGCACAGATGATCTTCAATCAGTGAAACTAGCCCTCACGTCTATAACTATTCATCCTTCGAGTTTCTCCACCTAGAATGGTCAGGATTGCTAGCTCATCTGACACTGCTTTGTGCACAATCGTCAAACAGAAAATTCCTGAATCACACTTACTGGTTATTACTGGCTCATCCATTCTGAGCTTGACCTGTTTTGTGCTTTGGAGGAATGGATCCAATGCCAGCCGCTTGGATTTCCTTTAATATGTCGTACATGTCAATGCGTAACGCTTACTGATGTCTGTGTTGTTTGTAAGCCTGTACAATCCACTTTTCTAACTCATAGGTAATGAGGACAATTTGGCATGTCAATCTGAAACTCGTCCCCGAGGTGAAGTCATTGGATGCTAAAAAGCTGAAAATCGTTTTACGCGTGCTACAGCCTTGTTGAGGACCGCCCGCTATCAAATTTGGATCCATAGTCCTCTGGTTATTGGCCGATCTTTGTACCGTTCGACTCCGAATAGCTCATCAGTAGTGTGATTGACTTACATTCTCATCTTTCAGCCCACATGAAGTGTTGTGCTGTAATTGACTTATCGTACGACGGCTTTTCAAGTGGGAGACAAGTTTGACTTGCGCGATTTTCTTTCCTTAGTAGAAAAATTTTGATTTTCCAAGCAGTCACTCATCCGACCACCACGTTGCTTGCCGAAATTTCCATGGTTGAGGTTCACAGAAATCCGAGGACATTTGTTGGTTGCTGAAAGCGTGTGAAACATTAATAAGTTCTGTCCAAAAACGCGTAAAATAAACACGGTATGTGACGTCCTCCATTAGCATGTCAATTATCGAAAGCGTCCCAACTGAAAAATAAGGCAGCTTTCATGTCGTCTATTCTGTTGAGGAATGTCACAAACGACAGATTCATCTAGAATTCATTTTTATTCTCCCGTGAACATCAATTTAACGTGTTTGTGAGTACACGTTGCCACGTGCGTACCGTTTAGTGTTCAAGTTGAAAGTTGATGGAAACTGCGGGACTACATTTGCTCCATGAATCTCAAGAAAGACGAGCCCGGTTCGGGTTGTCGCGAGTGATTCAGCAACTTTATGAGTAGTGTAGGATATTTGTTCTTGAGTTTCTCCGTCGCCGCTTTCTTCAACATATTACAGGAGTTAGAAGTCCGTTCCAGCTCTATAATTCCGTTGGCATCATTTATTTAGCGTATCTGTGTCCATAACCCTGTGGTGATAATGAACTATTCCGAGAGAATAACACTGATTCCTTGGAGCATGTAGCGCAAATGAAGAAATCTTCTCACCTGGCCTTCATGGTTGTTAAGTACACTGGAATAGTAATCTACCAAGCAACGTATACCTCTGCAGAAACGGAGTCCCAGATTATGGGAACACTCCGTTATGACTCCGAATACTGTGAATTGCTTAATAGCAATTCAAGCTATGTGAACCGTCCGTATGACAGTCCTTCATAAGATGTGAACTACTCACTTGAAGGTCACGCTTACGTTCTCATCAGTCAGGTGCTCTTCCTCCTGTTCGTGTGTTTTAAACAGGAGGACCTCTGAACACTTGCTGGATTCGCCTGGTGTCCATATGCCTGTCTGGGACCAGCATATATTTACGGCACTTGGCATCTCGTTTTTGGTGGCCTCTCTGTCATTCTGATCCTTTTATAACCGTAATCAAGGAGTTGCCCGGGGAATTGCTCACCAGTGTTTTGGATCGCTTAGATTTCTCTGCCGATCTGCTCCATCTTCTGGCGCACATCGCCATTTCAGATCCTTCGGGGTCACTCCAGTGGACATTTCTTGTTGTCTCAAACCGAGTTGCTTTGTTCTCAAGCTCAGCTATCCGCATCGGCCAGCAGTAGTTAGGCTGGATAAACGAGGTTTTTCGGGCTCCTCGTGATGTTTACGATAGATGAGCGATGCCCCGGTGCTACCCTTCCGTTGACGGGGACCGGCTGTTTTCTAGCTGCTTTCGAGAGCACAACTTACTTGTATGTTAGTGACAATCGAGAACGCTGGGGCACCACTAGTTGGCCATCTAGGTATTGCGCTTGTCGAACGCAGCTCAGTTCACTCATCCAGTGGATTGATGAATTTACCTACATGACGTTCTGCACCGGAAGGTAACGTATGATTTTAAAGGTTCCCTGTATACCAAATCGAAACGTATCACAAATTCAACAGACACTTGTTTAGCGCGACAGGTTTTGAAAAATTTAACTGTCCTAGGTTGAATGAGACCGTAGAAGATGGAGGAGAAACGGGTGGTCGCGTAGAGTTTTGCAAAGTGTAAATGTTCAATGGGCAAACACCTACCCTTTAGAAGCTGCGTTCACATGGTCCCATGTCGAGAAATCTAGATCATCCAATGTTTGGCCTGAAGGCAACATCCTTGAAGTTGTAGCAGCTCAAAGTTGCGAGCTTCACCATGTTGCTTTTCGACGTTACTAGGAGCGATCTTAGGTACTTTATTCACCCAACCAACAACAAACCCATTCTCTGATGGTCTGGTCACTTTAGTGGGCAAAAATGCTCCAAAATTGTTTTCACAGGACTGTGGCGTTTGCTTGTTGAAACATTGCTCTAGAGATTATATCTCAATGAGAGTTTGTGGCTCAGACTATTGGAATACTTTGCGACTTTCCACAGTCACCGATGAGTTTTCTTGATCAGGAAGGGCATATTCCAGTTCATATTATGCCTTAAGAATTGCAGAACTTCACAAGGTTCTGTTTGCTTCTGAAGTCTATCTGTGTAGCTCTCGGCGAAACCACTGTTCATCGAGTCGGTCGAGTAATAGCCTGTCTGTTTAAATCTGGAACACTGTGTCCCCTTGACTCTTTTCATCAGAACTGTCGGAAGACGCGCTGCGACATACGTTGTCATCAGCTGCAGACGTAGAATATTCAAGACTTATGGGTGACGGACATGGTGACAACCAGTTAATTACATCGAACGGCACATTGCTCTAAGAGAGTGACATCGGTTTACTTCCAGGGTAGGTAGACAGCCTGGCACAATAGCTTTTGTGCATAAAGGTTGGGTTGCTGTTCTCTTTTTGACGTTGCTTCAGAAGATGCCAGCAGTTTCGGATTTCGCCCGTTTGGTGTAAACACGAGCAGGGTCAACCGAGTGGCCCCTTTCAGAGGTATGTTTGGCAATCGAGGACCTCCAAGTTAGCTGGCTGCTGTTGTGCCGCAAGGTCTGTACCAAGTGATTTAGATTGTGTTTCGAAATCGTCACCAGTTGTGCAACGGCTAGTGAACTTGTAGGTAACATGTGTGGCAGAATGATCACTCAAACTCCAGGACACATTTTGAACCATAATCCCTCTGGTTGTCGAAATCGGGTGCACCTGATCTGTTACCTACGCGTGGTTTAAAACGGACTGATATTTCTGCTTGATGTTGTATGAGATATGATTGTCCTTAAATTGTCGACAAATCAACTGCTTCCTAGCTGTGGTGGCCAGATTAGGTAGAGGGTTTGGTGTGCTATGTGTGAACTGTTCTAGGTAACCGTTGGTCAACAGAATCCTCTCCAGTGAATCTTCGTTCGGTAGTTGATCAGTTGTACAAATCAGTCTAACTCTCCGTCTTGATCAGTCCTCGCTACTGAATCTAGTCTTAGATCTCCTCTTACTAGAGACCTTAAGGTACTCTGTACTTAACCTGTCAGTTTTCATTTCCCGCGTCTACTGCAGTACAGACAGACTGATGTAGTGTAGATGAGAAACGACAAATACACTCATTTGCAAATCAATTTGCTTTTCACAGGAGACTCAAGTGAATCTCTCGTTTATGATGTTCTACCTGATGAGCCCCAAGGAGGGCAAAACCGGTCGTGGGCTGTCGAAGAGTTTTCAGCAACCTTGTGAGTAGTTTTCTTTATGTAGATGAGAGACCTTTTTGGATCAACTCTGTGGCATGCGTTGATGACGAAACTGGTAGGGGAAGCTGGGTCCCGTCTAGGCACTGACTTACCTCATAGGGGGATAGCTTGGTGGAATTATGCTGAGTCGAAGATAAGCCCACCTGGAATGCCATATTGAAACGCCCAACTCAGTCCATCCGTGGTATTAGCATGACGCGATGATGGGTCTACACGGCACCGGGTTTTTAGAAAGCCTACCTGGGTTTGACCACCACTTGGTATCTAGCACAAGCTAACTGCGGTCAGAATGTTATCGCGGAATATGGACACTGAACTGTGCAGCTGTGCATCTGCGCCACTGTTAGTTGATCACTTCTCTTTCTGTCCCCGTGTGATCATTCTGGGTTGGGAGGATCTGGACCCGCCACACTTACCTTTCCGACTTCGTTCCACAAAGTGCAACCATGCCAGGAAGGCCAAAGGGGAGCATTCGGACCAAGAGCAGCGAGACCTCGTACGACGAGTAATCGTACTACGAGGCGGTCTGGGGGTAAAGTCGTACTGTCCTCTGTGAATGTGAAGGCAGTGAAGTGTTTTCCCCAGGCGATCAGCATGTCCATATTCATGGAAGCAGCGATGCCGCCTTCCCCCAAGGAACGATGAGTTAGGAAAAGTCGGCCCTAAAAACCGCACACTCCGAACGCCCAACGGTCGATCGTGACCACCGGCGCATTATTCAATTCGGTTGAAATACTTTTAAAACCAAAGGGTCTGGTGCTGCCCAAAAGGCATCCACTGTGCACATGCGCATCAGGATTGATACAGTAATGCCTTACTACCTGCCTGCCTGGGCCAGGCCAGCCCCCTGCAGCCGAGTAGATCAGACTATTTAGTCATCCGCCCGGGCAGGTTCCCCAAGGAAAACCCCACTGCCCGCTACCTCGCAGGTCAAACTTTAGAGTCAGAGATTAGGGTCAGGGTCCCCGAATAAAATCCTGCATCCTCCCACTGCCTTGTGGGTCAGAGGTCAGAGTCAAAGGCTCAAGGTGGAGTACCTCAACTAAACCCCCTTCCTCGGCCTGGGCAACCGGGAAGTATCATTTGCCCGCGCAGTTCTGTGTCCATCGATGTCCCTCCCCAACCCCTTTCCACCACACAAGCAAGCGTCGCTGGGTCAGTTGACTGTCAGTTATCTCACCGGTGTGCCTTATGCACCCCGCTGCCTATCAACAACATAGGAGCTTTCAGCATCCGTACTCTATGTCAGATTGGCAGACAGGCAATGCTCGCTGAGACTGATATCAGAAAACCCATACCAACAGACAACGAGTACGAGGGCGCACGCAAATCCCTCAAACGCCAAATAGTGAAGAGCCTAAGGAAAGACTGAGAGCTGTGGTGGACTTCGAAAGCTCGGGAGATGGAGAAGGCTTTTGCCACGGGAAACAGCCGCGCCTCATATCCACTTATACGATCGACTGGCCCCAAGAAAGCAACGGTCAGTGAAACGATAAGTGAAATAGGCGACTCATTAATTCACTCTCAAAGAACGCCGACTGGAAAGATGGGCCGAACACTTCGAAGAACAGTTTAGCTGGCCTCCTGCAACCCAGCCTCTGGAGACAGTGCATACGGTCGACTGGAATATAAACCTCAATCGCCCTTCAGAAGTTGAAATGAAATACGAGATATCCATACTGGATAGCTGTATCAGTCCCGATAGTCTCGCGAAGGATGATATTTCCATCCGTATTGGGAAGGCCAGAGCGGCTTATGACGTAGGCGTGACACCAGCTTATTCGTCAAGGGTCGAGTTTACAATGTTGTGGTGCGCTCCACATTATTATACAGTTCGGAAGCCTGATCACTGTGCACTGAAAAGGTCAAAAGCTTTCAGTTTGACCGTTGATGTCTTGCATTGCTCAGTCGGGAACACCGGATCAGCAATGCTGTAGTACGTCAAATGGTTTTCGGAAGAAATAATTCGCCCAAGATAGATAGACTGATCACACTCCATAGGTTATTCTGGCTTGATCACGTGCTCCGTATGACAATTGGCTGACCTCCTCGAAGAGACCCCAAGATATGACACATCAATGTTCAGATACACTGTCAGACATGGCCTAGTCGCGCCCTCAATGGCGCTCGTGCATCCAAGCTATTGCCTTCAATGCATAGCTCCCTTCCCAATCCGCCCACTTAACAGTCCACTGACAGTCCTGTATTGGCACATCAATTATATCAGCTATTGCCTCCAATGCCCCCCATCCCCAAATCATCTATGAACGAAGCAGTGACAACTATAACCATGAAAAACAAGTACAGCTGGTGATGATGATATTGCCCAAACCAATAGGTCAATAATTGATCAATATGTTCGAATTTTTAAAGTCGGATGACCGACGTTTCCCACATCCGTAAACTGTGAAATGGGTGAAAATAAAACGAATTTGTCTATTGTCCCACTTAGTTTTGGTTGGCTTGAAAGCACATCAATAGTGGCAAACCGGTTCGTCGTGGCACATTCGATTTGATTCAAAATTTAATGGAATTTTGTTAGAAGAACGCCATCTAATGCACATAAGACAATTCAGTGCAAGACATACCGAAATACTGAAAACAAACTTTCGTGAAACTGTCCTCCAGTCAGCAGTTCACATTAAAATATATGGTACTCTTGAAAAACTAAATAAGCGCCGCGAAAAAAAGTGAGAAGCACCTACCCAGTGGCACACTGATGCTCGATTGATTGTGCGGCGTTTGTCACGTTAGGTGAATGGGTCAGTAGCCAGCTGATCAACACCCAGTGGTGCTCTCATTCTAGCTGGTCACACGGACATTCTTTGTAGCCAGTCGGATTTACGTTTATGCACTACTGTTGAGCTCTTGTTGGAGATAAATCTAATGGCGTAGACTGAAGACACTATAATCGTGTCATTAGCTGGAAATTTATCATCTATCGTGCGGAGCCTCAGTTTACGAATGTGGTCCAACTGGTCCCCTCTGAGTAAGTGTTTTGGAGTGGATTTACCTCGAAATGCTTCTGGTGGGCTAGCACCGGGTCTCTTCGCTTCTCTTTTTGTTCAGTAAAGCTCCGATGCTGAGCATGCGTTACGGTCGTGCCGCGGTGCTTGACACGAAAACATGTCGTCCTTCGAAGGCCTTCCAGGTGTTTTGTTTCGGAAGCCCTACGGAGCATTGTAGCTAGCACATTGAGTGGACAGTGTTTAAGCCTGATAGAAGTGATACAACCTAGAGCTTGAAATTGTGTTTCTAAATTCATGAATCGCTCATTCGCTGCATGCATTATGTTGTTAGAAATCCAATCGATATTTCTTCCTATTACAGCATCGAGTGCTCAGCAAGCCGAGTGTTTGTGGACAATTTTGGTTCCGCACCAGGAATGTCAGAGACCGTGTCTTTGTCCGGACAGTAGGACGCTTTTCAACCGTACCCGGCGTTTTGGATGCGAATTCTGAAGCCCCATGGAATCTTTTGGGTATGAGTTTCCGAGTTTGTTTTGTTATCATTCCGGTCCTTTCAGTGCGAAGCCTCTTTCTTTCAGAATTATTTATCTGTTCCGTTTACGCATACCCACGGTATTTGGATTTTCTCCGCTTCTGCTATATCCCTTTTTGTTTTGGAATGGTTTGTCTATTTGCAGATTCGTACAACCTCACTTGGAAACTTCATTTTCGGTGGCAAGTTAACAGCTTGCATGAGATCGTGACCACTTCACCCGTCTAACAACAGAACGAACCATTATATATGAACTGTGCCAGCTTAATAGCATTGAAGGTAGCGGCATATCTAACTGGATGTTCTTTATATGAATAACATATAGTCTGGGGGGGGGGCGAGATGGCCCAGTGGTTAGAGCGCGAATTTACTGACCGGAAGGTTTGTGGTTCGAACCCGACCTTTGCCTCTCGACTACCCCTGTCTAGGCTTGGGCAACCTGGCAGTATCCCAGCCCTCGTGCTTCCTTCTGGTAGCATGGCAGTTAGGCGCCGAAAGGGTGTTACAGCTACAGCTACGATTTTACGAACATATAGTGTATGGTTTGAAGCAAATGAACAGGAGTTGATATTGATGGGACCTCTGGACAAAATATTCTTGCATAACAAGTTCTGCACTTGATTGCAATGGAATGTGCTTATGATGGACCAGTCGCAAGATGGACCAGTCGCAAGAAGAGTTTACACAGACACTGCAACATTCTTGTTGCAACGTTGTGGTTAGTGGACGTAGAGGGAGTCTGGACTCCCAGTAAGTTGTAATTCTTGAAACGCGTATTCACACCCCTACGGCACTCATCCCGGAGGTATTTTTTGCAAATACAGACTCCCTCTTTATGTTTTTTTAATCCTTTTGGCCATCCAGTTGTCTCATGCAGAAAGAAGATTCTTCGTGGCTATCCAATGTCTGCGTTTTTTATCTGAACTATTATGCCACCCTTATTCTGCTGTTTGAGAGGCTCATAACGTTTTTTTGTTAACAGAAATTTGAACCTAGACTTAGCCAGCGTGGATCGATAGTAGGAATTGACCGAACATGACTTTTAAACTCATAGTCTGTACATTCAACTTACATTTCTGTGCATAAACACTTTCGAATGCGCTAGATATTCCGAGTCCAACTCGCCTCGAACTAGGGGGACAAGAGGTTAAACAAACACCAGTTGATGTGTTGCATGAACAGCTTTCAGTCTACCCGTAGGCTGACGTTTAGAATGTTGCGGGCATGGCTCTTCTAGGTTTTTCGAAATCACCTGAAAATGAATTGGTCATTCTGCACAACGCACAGGCCGAGATGCCAGGAATCTTCGTCTACAAATCAAGGATCATCACTTCGTATGCAACTCCCACAAAGCCCAGCTGATTATAAAAAAAACTTGGAGGTGTCTTACTTCACGCCATTTTAGTTAAAACACCAAACCAACTTTGGTCGTCGGCGCATAATCCAGTTGGGATTTAGGCCACAAGTGGAACGGACCTGCACTGAAGCAGTGTGGACAGAACTCAGCACAGTTTCGATTGGTCTTAGACCTGGCATTCCTTTTGCTGGAATTAGATTTAGGGCACACCTCAGTAAACACAGAGGTCGGAGGTCGAACAGGAATCTGAGAATTGATGCACACACCTGTCACATCTGCCGGCTGGGCCGTGTCTTAGTTAAAGCCACCTCACCAAACGAAAGGCCACACACACACACACACACACACAAGGCCCACAGAGAAGCACAGGCTGTTCTTATCTAACTAATAGCTGACCACAGGCACACATCAATCAGAAGGTACGATAATCGACCCAAAATGGCTTTGCACTTGGCCCGTACTCATTTACTTGCAGGATTTTTTGAAAACGTCGTCTACGGCACTCGAAAAACTGAGAAATCACTCTCATATGCATAAGGAATAGCAGAACACACTATTCGAAAGGTTTCTGATAACTTTTAGGCTTCGCCCTTCTTGTGACTCATCAGAAAGACCTAGTCGCTGAGTTTCCACCAGTCCTATTTTCTTTTTGAATATTGGGGTGGACGTATGTGGATCAGAACACTCGTTTAACAATCAGGATAGGCCTTACAGGGCATTGTTTTATAGTATTCTCCAATCGAATATGCTGATTTTGCGACCATGTAGTGTTCGACACCCTAGGCTCGTTCAGGATAGATTGAAATGTTTGTTTTCTACCTGAATGATTTTCTTTCCCTTTTGTTTGCCCTAGCCACTTGTTCCACCTACGACCCAAAACTAGTTGAAGACCCACAATTGTGTCGAAAGTTATGGGACGCTTTGCAGATCGCGAATCCCGAGTTACGGGTGAGTTTGTTTATGTACTCGCGACTCATTATGGTGCTTGGACAAACTCAAACGCTCTACTATGCCATTGTGAGCTAGCGAACGAATATTTTTCAAGTTGAAAAGGTTTGAACACACACAAGAACGCCTATGCAGAGGTTAGTTACTGCGATAGATGGTCCACCGAAAAGCGACACTCAGCTTCTTACGTTTGCCTGTGTTGTAGATCCATTTCGTTCAGCTGTGGCGCCCTTTCGGTGTCTAGCTGCCATGCCACCCGAAGAAAGCACGAGGGCTGGGATACTGCCAGGTTGCCCAATCCTAGACAGGAGTAGTCGAGATGCGAAGGTCAAGGTCGAACCACGGACCTTCCGGTCAATGAATTTGCGCTCTGACCACTGAGCCATCTATCTGGCTCCGTTATACACTGACTATCGGCCACTTTCAGCTGAGGGGTGTAGCGTTTGGTTACTAGTACGAAGGCCGCGGCTTAAATCCTTCCCGAGATCCGCAAAATGTCCACAGCTCATGGGTCCTAATAAAAGGTGAAACAGCTGTACAATACATCTGCGTTTTTCAGCGTAGATTGACGTCACTTGTCGGATGCAACCTCTTGCGTATGCACAAGCACCGAAGTTGTTATCCAAAGCACCAGGGAACACCTTATTGCAGCACTGTCAAGAAGGGGTTACACTTCACCGTGAGGAAGACTGATCATACCTAGCTGTTTCACTCAGACTCTCTTTTGAGAAAAGAGCGGGTCTGTGGTCCACTCAAGTCCCCATAACGTGCACTGTTGATAGCCTCTGGTAACGACCCAAACGTTTAAGGACTACTGGGTTTTTCCTTTTTGGAATGCTGTAGCATCACAGCGTTTCTCAATTTTTAGCTCAAACAAAATCCCAATGCACCGGTTGTCAGTCTTCTGCTACCGCCGCCAAATGTAACCGGATCCCTTCATATTGGACACGCTCTGACCTGCGCCGTTCAGGATGCATTGGCCCGGTTGTAAGTCCACAGGAGAGTCTTTGTTATATGTTCCTTGTGCCCCACCCAGCCCCCCATATAGGGTTACCTTAACCTCTGACTTCAATTCTTACATGTCGATCTTCAGGGGAACTGTAGCGATCAGCAGAACTATAACAATAATAAATAATACTCGTCTAACTGTAACGCCCTTTCGGTTCCTCGTTACCGTGCTATCCGAAGAAAACATGAGAGCTGAGATACTTCCGACTTGCCCAAGCCTAGAAAGGAGCAGTCTGGATGCCAAGGTTGGGTTCGAGCCACAGATCTTCTGGTCAGTAAGTTCGCGCCCTACCCACTAAGTCATCAGGAGCTCAATAGAACTAGTTAGTGTTTCGACGTAATACACTACTCATAAGGTTGCTGAAAATTCTTCGACAGCCCACGACCGGTTTCGCCCTTCCTGGGGCTCATCAGGTAGGCGTAGTCCCCGAGTTTCCATCAACCTTATGTTCTACTTGAAACCAAATTGCACGGAATTAACGAAATACACTCATTTGCAAACAAATTTGGTTTTGCGAGAGACTCGCCTGGAACCCAGCTGAATCTATCGTTTATGATGTTTCTAAGCAACTGAATCTGCTGCTAACTCCGTGCAATTTGGTTTCAAGTAGAACATAAGGTTGACGGAAACTCGGGGACTGCGCCTACCTGATGAGCCCCAAGAAGGGCGAAACCGGTCGTGGGCTGTCGAAGAATTTTCAGCAACCTTACGAGTAGTATGTTGTGTCTGGATGGGAGATAGTCATGTGACTTTCAAATCACACCACTTGATCACTAGCTCCTCGATTGACGACTTATCAAATGGACGGTTCATTTGCTGTTAGGCATTCCTAACTTCCTGATTTGTGATGTAAAATTCGTTGAGTATGCTCAATTAGGTGGGCGTATTTTCATACAGCACCAAAATTAAGAGCTCTTTTATGTACAAAGTTAGGGATGCTCAAACCCTACTTTCATCGTTTCCGACCTTGTTTAGCTTCCAACAGCAACTGAACATAAGCATGGTTTCTCAGTGTTTACTTTGAATTCTGCATACAGTTTGGGAGGCATTTTACTCGAGAAATGGTATTGGTTTTTACTTGGAGGTTCTGTCGGATAATCACACCCCCATCCCGCCTCTAGTTAGTTCCGCTAATATCTGGAGCAGTTTAATTCAATATACTACTGGTTGACTTTAGCTTCCACTGTTATGGCTAATTTCTTGGTCTCGATAATCAGGGTTGGGAGTTCCCTCCATCGGATACCTTTGTGATTTTTTCTCAAATTTTTATCCAGTTATCGTATGCAAGGTTCGGCAGTAGTTTGGGTACCTGGGATGGATCACGCCGGTATTGCAACTCAGACAGTGATCGAGCGAGACCTACGGAATCGTGCTTCATGCTCCTCTGGGAACATGAATAACCCGAGGCTAGAACTTGGTCGTGACGCGTTTGTCCGCGAAGCGTGGTTGTGGAAGGAACGGTAAGTTGCTAATAGGACCATGTCAGCTCAGTACGGTTTCATTCCTTGCTTCGACTTCGAACTGATAAGCCATTTCTTTCTCTAGTCAGGCCTCAAGAATTCGCGAGCAGTTAGACAGTCTTGGTCTCAGCTTGGATTGGAACAGGGAATTCTTCACACTCAGTCCGGTAAGTTGAGCTAGTCCAGCTGGTTTGTCCCCCTGGTCGACTGTCTTTTCCACTCCCGCTCGTTGAAAGGGATTTTCTGACGGATTGCTTGCAATATGATCTAAAAAATAACACCTTGGGCGGTTTCGTTGCAAGAGTATTGATCCGAAGACTAACATCAACCCTTTCCCACCAGTTTAAGAGAATTCGTTTGAGTTGGAAATCTGTGTTCTCGACTGCACTAAGCATCGTCTGTCTAGCCGTACAAGTTTTCCAGCTGATCCTCAAACGGCCTTGACAGATTGTGTTCGTTTCCATAACCCGGTAGTATTGCATGTGCATCTTAGATAGCGGTTATCCTCCCTATGTGGAGTCCAAAACAAGATTTTCGCTCTCAACTCCCACCTCCCTAGGACGTTTACAGTTCTGTTCCCCAGTGAGCGATAAAACCATCAAAATATGATTGTAAACCTTCATGGTTGAAAGCTAGCCGCTCAGTTTTGTCGTCCTGTCCCGTAAACGAGCATTCGCGGTTGGTACACTCAGTATGTTGAGGAAGTTTGCATCTTCCGCTCGCGATTACATTGTTACTAGCCTGAAAGAATAGGACGTTCAATGCAATGCAACGTAGCTTCAAAATGTCATTTGTTCCGACCAGTATTTCATCTTATAAAGGACTATATTGTCACTTTGACTTATTCGTACTGGTCGTGGGCTGTCGAAGTTTTTAGCAACCTTATGAGTAGTGTATTACGTCCTACAATTTATCGCGGTATCTCGAATATCGTACCAGCTGAAACATGAGGCGGTCTGGTAGAGCTCATTTAATTTAGTAAGAACATGATGAATTGGAGGATTCAGCTGGGTTCCAGTTCAGTCTCCCGTCAATCCAAATCGGTATGCAGATGAGTGTTTTAGTCGAATTTCAATCAATTTGGGTTCAGGTAGAAGATGAGGTTTACGGAAACTCTTGGACTGTGCCTACCTGAAAAACCCCAAGAGCCGGCAGAGCCGGTCGTGAGCTGTTGAAAAGTTTTCAGTAACCTTATGAGTATGTATTACGTCTAGATTAGAGTTTGCTTTGTCGCCTTTAGGAGACAAGAATTGAACTCCTGCCATGGTACGTTGACACAGACTCTGGGACACGTAGCATAGTGGATGACAGGTATATACTGGTGAAAGAATTTCTATTTTTATTGTTGAGTATACGTACTGTCCGCCAGCAGCCAATCTGTCGCAGTCATTTCTTTTCAGTTTTTCTTCGATTGTGTCTCTTCTGGAAATAAGTAGACTGTGGTGAGTGTTTGGCTGAAATCTCTGGTGCAGATGAAACAAAATGTTTTTTTTTTCTGACGGCTGTGTAACATCCAAAGTTCGCCAGCCTAACAAAGGTACCTGATGGGCTGTTCCACTGTTCGGCCGACTTGAGTAAAAGTGCAGATCAAATCATCGAAAGTCTTCCGTACAATCTGAACGACAATGGTCGTCCTTAGATCCTGGAACGCACTGAATTATTAAGGGCTGTTTCACGATGTCTCCTGTGCTATTCTGAGCAGTTCACCTTGAGGTGATTGTCGCAGGTCCACTGTTGGTTAGAACCCTGATTTATGCTTTCCACCGATCCGCCGCACGCAATTTAATAGAGAACAGTTATGACATAGTTTGGTCTGGTGTTTGAAGGTGACGGCTCATAGGTGACCTCCAAAGTGTGATTTCAAATCCTATTCGATTCAACTTTTGAAGGCAGGTATTTTTCCTCTCTCACTAACGGACAGACCTTCGGTCGTTAGGCCAAACTTTAATTGATCGATTCCCCCGAAACATTAGGTAATGATGCAGGGCTGGTAGGATCAAACACTCCCACAACCATATTCTGTTAATTAATTAATGGGGATTCTGTACTCTAGCTATATTGATTTAAATCATTTGAGAAGCCGAGAGCTTATTGCAGTGTTTGGAGCACGGCGTGTGACATAGAACACTAAAAGAAGACTAGACTGTGCAGCCAGTCGCATGTGGTAGTTCACAGAACACATACTCAGTCTCTTGAAGGATACCAAACTATCTCTTCGATCGAAGCCTTTCCTGATGCGTACAATATCTACTATGAATTGTGCTACACGCCTTTTCCACGGGAACAGTGAAATTTCAGTTCCATCTCACTGTTTTAAACCTTTATCCATATAAGTGTGCCATGAAATGCCTTGTTTCTTCAAAAACGTAAGCACCAATTAGTTAACATTGTGGTCCCCTAAATTCGTCCCTAACGGATGCGCAACTTTTCCTCATGGGGTCGGCTTGTTTGATTGATTGGTAGAATGTCAAACTCTCCGAAAGGGATCGGAAAACGTCTGACCCAAGAGGAGAAACTAGTACGCTGTTTGATGTGAAAACCGGTGTCTTTTCCGCTTTGGTAATCCAGAGTGTTCGAATGCAAAATTTATTTCCGTTGGATACCTCCGGCTCGCATTCCATCCGCTTATTGAGTAAACTTTGCTTACAGTAGTTCATAAATTGTACCATAGAGCACATGGTCAACGGAGGTCGGTCTGGTTTTTCTGGTCAACACCACGATCATTTTCGTGCATTATGAGTCCAAGCACTCGCAAAAAGCCCACTTGTGAGGTTGGTGATTCAACTGGATAACCCACGTCCTCAGAGCATCACGTCGTAAGATCTACGGTGTTTCAGTCTCTCTAACCTGTGTAGTGGAAAAGACGTCACGAGACACTGCTCAGTTAGGGTAAACCTGACACTCGGACGGCGGACAACGGAATTCTTAACTAGGTGAATATTGAGTTGCAGGTTTTGTTTGATTGTCACGCAAAGCTAGGGGACTGGTCGATTCCCCCGGACAGGGTCCTCGTTCATCAGAGAGAACCCATTGGTCCGGGTCAAAGGGATGGTCCATGTTGGGTGGGACCGGTATGGCTTGCATCGCCTGACGGAGAAGTTCAGTTACAAACTGTTGGACTTCTATGTGGCTCCCCATCGCCTTTAGCTTATTACGAACGAGTGAGTTTTGTTTCATCTGGTGAAACTCAAGTAGGAGCCAAAACAAACGGGAAAAATACCACACATGTGTTCTTTTTGGAACATGTATGAATTCACAACTTATTCTCCTGACAACTATTCCGTTACTTCGATTCGCCGCATTACGTTCAGTCCATTCTCGGACGTGCCTTGTTCCATCGAGTGCCACTGTGCACATATCCTATGAAAACTTAAGTCCACTTCTGTCATCTTTATTTCGCCGATATGATGCCATAGTATGCCGACTTCAGTTTTATATACGACTCATTGCATTTATCAGTTCCCCTCCAGTTGCGGTGACATGTTTGTCGACGGAACTGGCGGAAGCAGCACGCTCAAAAAACTACTTACCACATCCGCTTGACAAATTGTCTATCGCCGGGCATCTAAGCGCTACAGGGGCGAGATAGCTCAGTGGTTAGAGCGCGAATTTACTGATCGGAAGGCCCGTGGTTTGTACCCGACCTCTGCCTCTTGACTTCCCCTGTCTAGGCTTGGGCAACCTGGCAGTATCCCAGCCCTCGTGCTTCCTTCTGGTGGCATGGCAGTTAGGCACCGAAAGGGTGCTACAGCTGAACGATAAGTAGCTCAGAGAAAGGACGACATCACAAGATTCGTGGAACTTTCCTGCTAGAAATCGTAACTACAGGAACCAGTCAACACGTGTGACCAAGTGATATGGATTTCGGGATTACAGGATGAGTGACACAATGTCCTATCTAAGTGTGGATTAACCACACTGCCAATCAGCGGCTCGTGGCCGAACGGTCAAATGTTGAAACTACTAGCCGATAGGTCGCGAGTTCGAAACTCCCTACTGCAGTTTCGTGAGATGCGCACTACTGATGATTCCCTATGAAGATGAAACGGTTGTAAAGTGTTTCTCTGCTCTTCAGCCTAGATTGGCTTCGTTTACACGACGAAACTCCAATTGTAAATTACCAAATCTTCTTACACTATCGAAAATTTTATAGATTGATTAATTGATGATTCATGTTTGACTTAGTGCCTCCTAAAATAGGCTGGATATCCCTCTTTTTACAACATCCCCCTTCTCCACAGGAGTATTATATCAACACTTATCCTACTCAACAACCACTGCCGAACCAACTTTCGTGTCTTTCCGTCTACGGAATCCCTTCCACTCTTCGAAATTTGGCCTTGCTATCAAGTCACATTATATCGAATTTCTGTTCTCGTGCAGCCCTCTCACTTTTTATACTCGGTATAGTCCTGCTTTGTTATTTTATCGATATAACTCAACTCGATAATGCCTAAATATGTCAACACATCTGGTGGCCCAAGAATTTTAGTCAACTCGTTTGAACTTGATTTTGTTTGCTTCAGCAACATATGTGCCGCTAGTGTATTGTTTTGCATTGCAAGTAGATATCTCTACATGGTCGGTGTTTGTGCTCAGTCTTCTTAAATATCCGTGTTTTCGATTGCGCATGGATTGTCCTACTTGATACCCCAGTGATTCGGAATAAGAACAGTATTCTTCTCAATGGGACGCGGCACTCACGAGAGAATAAATACCATATTTGTCCGTCGTGGCCGCTTTTGAGAAAGGTTACCGTACCCACCACTCGGATGCTAGTTGGGCTAGTCTGGACACTTCCCCACGCAGATGTATTTTCACACTGGAAAATATCCTGTCTACGCTTGCCATGACCTTCATGTCATCGACGTTGGAATAACCCGCTCAATGTCCGTAGCAATTCTTTCTGGTTAGGTTCGCCATTCTGCTTGTTGTAGTTCAAGCCCGACCTGGACGTCCTTCCTTTTTCTCCACGTGACCATACTAACAGAAACACTTTACCCTTTTTATTATCAGCGGCACTCGCAAGCAGTGACTGAAGCATTTGTTCGCCTTCATGAATCTGGACTAATCTACCGCGCATCACGCATCGTCTCTTGGTGTTGTTCCCTGCAGTCAGTCATTTCAGATATCGAGGTAAGTTTAGTTCAGTTCCATCAGGCTGATTTTTCAGAGAACATCCTCGTGATTAGTCACTTTCCGCATGGAGTGTGTTTTACCAAAGAAGTTCCTCGCAGACCAGACAACCAGGAGTAAACCCTCCAAAGGAAGAAACCTGGTTATCCACTTCACCAGAAACACTTACTTTGCGCTCTCTGTTTGTCTATCTATCTATCCGTCTGCCTGTCTGTCCGTCTGCCTGTCCGCCTGTGGGGAGACCAAGTTTTATGCAATGTATATCCGATCCACCGTCAATGAGAGGCAGGATCTCACAAAACTAAGCAGTGCTGTGCCGTGATCAAGGGTTTCACCACGGCAACCACATCGTTTCGACGGCAGCATGAAAGTCAAAATACAGGATATTTTGTGACCCCGGCCTTAAAATGGACGCATGGTACATGATTTGAACCGTGTTGATGTTTGCATCTGTTAGGGCAATATCAGCCTATTCGTTTCATGCCTATTTTAGTACTAAAGTGGAATCCGGACCACACACACACTGAAAGCGGTCCCATGGGTGACCACGCTACTATTCCAATGTGTTTTAAAAGCCATCTTCTTTTGCGTCTTTTACGAGGTATGCCTAAGATACCTTAAAAGTTTCAAAAAAATTTCTTCTTGTCCTTGTGTGTGTGGGTGTGCTGATTACCAAGACGGCGGCCAGCAGCCAACGTTAAGGCGCCCATGTGGGGTTCGAACCCGGGCCGTCCATGATCTTATCCATTCGGCAATCTGGGCTGTTTAGGAAAAGCAGGGTACTCTCGAGCGTAACGTAAATGTCTCCGTAAATATCGAAAACCATAAACCATACTTGTGTTAAACCCAGCGTTGGCGCTGGAGAAGTGCGAGTTCCCGACACTGAATCGATCGCATTTGTGAGCCCATGTTCTAAGCTCACTGGTCACACAGAAACCCAGCCTTTAGGTGAATGCCAAATCACATGGCTAAAAACCTCGTTGTGGACCAATCACGGTGCGAGACCCGTTGAATTTTAGATCCTTTGATCCATTCATTTGTAGGTAACGATGTGTTTTCATTTTGAGTGCTGCCAGGGGGATGACATTCTATGTTCTTCATCACTTTCAGTCAACCTTCACGAACACTGCGAACCAGTTCCTAAGTGAACAATCCTCTTATTTGGTTCTTTACAGGTCGATAGTCTGGAATTACGTTGTGCCACATTACTTACAGTCCCAGGTTACGAAAAGCAGCAGCAATTCGGGATCATGGATTATTTCGCCTATCCTTTGGCCGAACCCATGTCGAATTCGCCGAAGTAAGTAGTATATCAAACACAACATTGTTTTATCCGTCAATGATCGGTATGCTCGTCCCGTTAGCATAGTTCGCCAAGTGGGGCCGAAGGTCTTCACAGTGGAAGAAGGAACGCCAGTCTAATAGACTTTAGCTATTCGGCAAGGAATCCTTTCAGAAGTCTCATTGTAAAGGGTCACGGATTGGTAAAAAAAAACCTCGTCCGAGCTAGCCTGTCGCACCCGGATGTCTCAGCGTCGACAGAATGCTCACCAGTTCGTTGCTTTTGCAGTTCGAATAGAATGAATAAACGTTCACGTGAGGGGCCGTTTTATAACATAGCTGTCACAATACTCGTGGGAACCACGAACGCTGACATAGTGCTACTTTATCAAGTTCTACAAGAATGACCGAAGAGCCGAGATCGATTTCGGACCACAGATCTTCTGACCAGCGGATTCACGCCTTAATTGCCGAAACGCCATGGTCTCGGGTAATTCAACGATCTGTTGTTGGCCGTGACAACCAGTACAACGGTCTCGGTGTCGTCATGTTCCAGGAAACCTGACTGCAAAATGGATCATCCTTAATTTGGCGGTTGTATACATTGCACCTTATTTTCCCCCCAGTGTTAAAGCGTCCCGCTCGGGTTAGGGGAACGCGATTTGGCAAGTCACAGGAGGGGTGAGTAGCCAAGATCATTGCGATCGATAGCGATCTGGACAGTCAGCGTACACTTGCACACGTGATTGGTCGGTTCGTTACGTTCCCTCTCTGACACGATTAGTGCGCGTGACGTGTGTAGACATAAGATTGGCTGTCTGTTTTCTATCCAACATCCAGCGCTGGATCGGCGCATTCCCCAGCGAGATTCATCGGTTGCATTCTATGGTCTGTAGCAATTTTCCTTAAAGTTTACAGGATGCTACTCATTTCTTACATGTTGGGCTGTGAAATCTAAAAATGTGTTCGAAGTTTGGACGGATTTTCAAGTGAACAACCGCTGGCCGTAGTTCATTGGTCCCTTAGTTGACCTGCACATTTGTGAATTGTAGAACTCGCTCGTGTCCAACTTTGGAGTGTGTAAATCAACCATTTTTCTACCTTCGTTTGACTACTACTGTGTGAATGCTGAAAATTTACCACGTGGTGTATAAACGTCCAACTGACGACTCCTTTAGCATGATGAAGAAAGCATTCCGTTTACTATGCTGTTAGACTGGGTTTCCTAAGATAAACAGTAGGACACGCCTTCTATCCACAACATAGAATAGATGACTTGGAATACTTCGAGGCCAATTATCGTGTCTCTTGTCGGGTTTCAATAATCACACTCATGTGCATGGAGGCAGTGTTTTTCGGAACCGCACACGAATGATACTGGAGTAGCGTGACGTCCAGAATTAACCATAGGATCATGTCCTCAATGGTGTCCTTGATTTTGGACAGTTCTAGATCATTGTTAGATATTCCCTGATTGCCGACGTTGAAATTTGAGGTGTCTTTTATCGGGGTGCGCACGCCAACAACGCTCGTCACCTTGGGAAGCATTCCGATTCTTGCATATAGAATTTCAGTTGGTTTCCCCACCTGCAGTATGCGTGCTTCAGAACAAAAAGCACGGTTTCCCATGTACTTCAGAGTCTTCTTTACTGTCCTTCTGGATTATTGTTGCCCATTGGCATTTGTTTTGCACAAACTATCGGCCATTTTTGGTTACCCATCTCAGGGAGGCTCATGTGTGGCTTGATGGCGATAGATAACGGCCCTCAGTCTTTGCACTAGCCATTTTGAGTACTGGCCAGTTTTCATTCTTCGAATTCAAAACCAGTAAGTTCGGGTGGTCGGTAAGGTGTACACATAATTACCATCCTGGATCGCTTTCATTTTTTGTCAAGCTGCTCTTGATAGCTTGCGAATTTATAGGGAACGCGGTCTGAAGTGGCGTGATTTCAGATAAAGTTACGAGGTTTTTGTACCATAGACCCAACACGGCACTGCAGGATAACCCGCACTCAAACCCTGATGGCCAATTTGTAATCGATCTCTTGTCATAGTGATGCTAACGGTACCAGCCAAATTGGTGGACATTGTAAACAGTGCCGCAAATCAGTGTTCTCCCTTAGACAGTATGTATTTGAGATGAAGTTCAAACTTCTCTTTAGTTGTTGGAGCACGCACTTCTAACCTTTTGGCAGTCAGACGAATAGCTGCGGCACGTGAAACGTCATTGACGAACGCCTATCCAAATCGCTCCCTGAGAAACACAACTGGGCTCTGGCAACAACGCGAGTCAGACGATACCAACTGTGAGAGAAACTTATGCATCTTCGTGAACCTATCCCAACGTAAGCGATGCGAACCCCGGTTAGCAGAAGATCCCACCAGTGCTCCAAGGCATCCGATGTCTCCAACCAATAGTCTTTTGAAAAGTCGTTCCGCGTTACCAACTTTCTGGCTCATGGATATTGATCAATAACCTTGAAGTCCGGTTAATGTTTCGATGCCTGTATATGGAATTTAGCAAGACATTTGGTCGGATACCTAATCACAACTGGCGTGCTAAGCTTTGACTACTAAACAAGATGACCAAATTTTTCACCAAAGACCATCACTAGTGCCGAGAGGTTCAATCTTGGGACCGCTGCTCCTTCAGATCTTCCTGAACAATCAACCAACAGTGGTTAACATTCACGGTCGTCCTGCGGCCACGGATAAAAACATGTAAATTACAGAATACAGTAAGTTGCCTTTCCTCATGGTCGATCATGTGGTTAGTCACTGGAGAGAATGCCCTGGTGGGTATCGTGACACCGGAAATAGATCTAAAATGCATTGATTCGCTCCTGGATACTGTACGAACATTCGTCCTGGACGCCGTTCCTAATCCCTCATTGGCTCTCCGAATTCGCCTGATTGTGGTTGGTTCGGCTCTTAATTGGTTCGCTAGCAGCTTGCGTCAGGTGGTCGTCGCTTGCAGTGCCCCGATTGTTTATCCGCTTTGCTGACTAAAACAAATGAAGCTTGCTGACTGGATGACCCTGGCTTGCGTTGACCTTCAACCGTATACTGTGAAACACTTAGATGATTGGTAGGCAGGTTTCGAACCAGATTTGGACAGTTATCGGCTGATCCTGTTGCCTTTTAACTCGTTGCAGGCTTTGTATAGCCTCTTATCCTTACAGTGTGCACCTTTAGCAAGGCTCTTGCTATCGTCTCTATTCTATTTATAGGATAGATAGATAAAAGTAAACGTTCCTGCTGTAATCCAAGACATCTATCAGGCTTTCCTAGCCAAGATATTCTCAGTCACTGGAATCGGAAAGAAGTTGACACTAGGACCAAACAGTGGTCTTTAATATGTTGTTTTCTTTAGAAATGACTGTAGATTAATGTAAACAGGCTTCTTTGAGACTTCTGGAGTGCCAGTACTTTCTGTCACACGGGACTCCGCTGAAAATTTATTTTTCAGTGAAATGTCCAGTATAAAATTACGTTTACTTATCTGAAGCTGTCAGTTCTGCATATCTTTTGCCAGCCCTTTTCTCGATGCACTTTCCTGTATTCTTCGATGGTAGTTATTCCGGTTTCTCACCAGTCTCCCACTTCTCCTATGAGGTTACGACGCCTGGTCCATCCATCCTGCAAAATTTCGTGCAGATTTTACCTCTCAATTGGTTGCCTGACATTGATTGGTTTTTTAACTTTGTGAAACGACGTGCAAGCCCGAATTGGATTCGATTGTCAGCTACCTGGCTGTGGATGGGCCCTTTTCAAGTAAAATCTACCCAACACATATCCGTAAATGGTCAATTACCTTTTGGTTAATGACTTTAGCATAGCTGTTCACCGTACTCGGTGTCGGCTAGTAGAAATTTAATATATCTGCTGCGATTTATTCGATTTTTTGTATGCCCGGACCCACAGTACAGGAGTTCCCTGTGCTTACGCAAATTTTTCCATTGTCCTCGTGTGCACCACCTTGGGTTTACGTCACCACAAGCCGAGTAAGCCAGTCCGCTCCCACTCCGAATTGCTAGAAGTCAAACGACGTCCAAATCCTTCTGCAGCAATGACTTCCCGGTCTGTTTCAAACAGGTTCTGACTGGCTGCTATTGACGAGTGCCAAATAAAAACGAATTTGTAACACTCATCAACCAAGGCCTTCTTGTCATCTCACACGAATGCGAGATAATCGAATGGGAGAGTCAAATTGTCTGACGAACGGCCCTAAGAAAAACAGCGAGGTTGTTGTCCGAAGCACTACGGGGGATACATGAGAATATGTTTCCGGTAAGGTCACACTTTGGGAAGTACTCGATTTGGCCGCTTCCTCCATTGTATTGTTATCGTGTCATGGTCTTCCCCATTCTCTCTAGGGCTATGAAAGAATGTCGTTCTGAAATTGTGGTTGCTACAACCCGCCTAGAGACGATGCTGGCGGACACTGCCCTTGCTGTTCACCCGGATGACCCACGGTACAAGCATCTGATTGGTAGAGAAGTTGTACACCCGTTCTGTCCCAGCCGTCGTCGTCTACCCATCATAGCGGATCCCCGAGTTGTAGATCCTGCAAAAGGCACAGGTGAGTTAATTTTTGAACGCTCGATTCCACCAGACCCAGAATCAATCTGGATCATAGCTCGTGCTCTGGTTTTGATGACCAACTTACGAGAACTTTGTTCGTTTTTTCCACCAATGTCAGCCGTGTCTTCCACGTGCTTTTTTGTTCTTATTCTGTTATTCTTCTCTAAATCAATTCATGACAACAAAGGGCCGTGCTAAGCATTCCGGTGTCTGGATGTACACACTAGTCTCAGCCACTTGCTAGTGGTTGCCCACAAGTGAATTTGACGTTCCATAACACCACTGTCCGACTGACATTGATTTCTGCACAGACGTGTGATGTCTGAAATATTTCCACATATGGTTAATCGATAGGGAATTTCTTCTAGTCACTGGTTTCGATACAGTGCCTTCGCTGACTCCAGTTGACAGAAGATTCACCTCAAGATGAGAAAGGTGATTAATAAGGTTTTTTGAAGGGATTAGGTTTCTTTGTTTTACCGTATTTGGGAATTTTTGCAACCCTGTTTATTTTCGAACGCGCTTTCTGCTCACACTGACCGTGAGTGCTGCTCTCTTCAATTTCGTGCACCCACATTTAAGTTGAAATTCACCAAATCAGCGAAATAGTGCTAAGTCTTTGATGCGCACATCCCTCACACTGACCTGCTTAATAGTTTATTACCGAGAAGGAGAAACAGAGAAATTCACTGTTTCATGCATCTCACACAATGTATATCCGGATTCTTTTCCGCCACATGGAGATACCTAGCTTAGTGAACTTTTACACTTGAGTTCCAAGCAAACGAAATCCCGCAGTATGTACTGGCACATCAAGTGCACCCAGATTCAAACCTCGTGGACACCGAAACTGAGTTCGTGGCTTCCCTGAAATTGGAATGTGGAAGCGAGTTAAACTCACTCACTCACTCACTCACTCACTCACTCACTCACTCACTCACTCACTCACTCACTCACTCCACTCACTCACTCACTCACTCACTCATTAGAATTGAATTGACTCATAAATTTTTGGCGGAATGGAGGGAAACGGGACGACACCAATGGGTGATCCTTTAATTTCGTCGAGCCCATTTTTCACTAATTGTTCTTAAGTCAGCTGATCAGAGTAATATGCTGACAAGTGTGCCAAACTACAAAGCAGCGGTCGTGATGACGATTAATGCGACTGTAGTCGTCGCAAGCGATTTATTCAATTAGTGCAGCCAATCGCTTGACTGTTTTGCGACAGTCAAAACTAGATATTTTCCAATGGATTTTCAAAGCCTTCAAAAACAGTTCTCTAATGATGGTCGTGGTCGTTCTCAGAAAGACCCCTATAACGAAACGACACATTATATAAGATTCATAAACTTGTTTCATCATTATGTAAAATCGGCCCCAAACACCTGGAAGACATCATGTGTTGTTCGGTCCACTTCGGTTTGCAGTTTTGATATCGGGTGCCTCACTTCTGCGTAAGACGGCCCACTGTGGCTAATACTTGGTTATATGTGCAGTCCCAAAGCTGACTCTGGCTGACTAGCCGCTTCAAGTTGCCAGTTCAGTCAAACTCGCACTAGCCGTTGCTAGTTTCGTGGGTTCGAAGTCGTACATCGTCCCAGTTTTTCTGTCCACCAAAGCATCCATCGTAGGTGACGTTGCCAAATGTAACAAAAGGGGAACAAATCAATAAATTCATCCGATCATGCTGTGGAGACGATCCTTGTGGAGGATAGAATGCGTGTGAGCATGTGAGAAGATTTGGTCGATGTTGTAGTTATTTAGTTTTTTGGTCCTTCTCCAATGACTTTGCCACGTTTCACATAAATTATCTTCATTTGGATGGGAGAGAACACCAAAAATCCAAATGTCCCGAATCTGAATCCAAACGAGGGTTGAAAAGGTTCATTAGTTTGCTGTCATATTCAATCTTGTTAACCACAAAATAACAAACAAACAAACAACCCGAAGTAATAGTCCAGAATCGATCAGTGTGTTTATCCTTAGTCTACCGCACATGGTAAAAAAACAAACGTTTTCTCGACACAACAAACCTTGTTATAAGTTTGCTGAAATCTGTTTGACAGCTCACTATCTGTTTCACAATTCTGGGGGCTCACAGGATGGTGTGGCCCACGAATTTCCATCAACTTTGTGTTCTGCTGAACCACTAAACTGTACACAAATTCTTTGCAAATTAAGTTAGTGTTAACGGGCAATTCAGCAGAACCTCTGGTTCATGATGTTCCTTAACTGAATTATATATATATATATATATATATATATATATGTGTGTGGTTCACGTATTCCGTATGCACGAGGAATATGAATGCTTGCAAGCTTGCGTTGCTGGTATCGTTGTCGAGAGATGAGGCCGTCATTCTTAAGTTCTATCGTCACCTTACCATGAAATATCGAATACTATCCCAACTAAAACATGAGGCGCCGTTTTTGCAGGACATTCAGTTGAAAACTATCATAAAATGTACACTCTTTTCAGTCCCCCATTAACACCAAAGTACTTTGAAAATGAGTGCATTTTGCCACTCGTACAATGAGTTGTTTATTGACCCCAGTTTACAAAGTGCAAACGCTTGTTTTTGAACATTTGTTTGCCACGTCAACTAGACTTTGTGTGGCAGCACATCTGCGATGGCATGTATTGCGTACGAACTTTGAGCTTCTGCTTTCGTCATACTCCAAGATATTACTCGAAGCGCCAATTCAGTTTCGTCAGGTAGGATGCTAACCTCATTTCGTATGAGGAATAAGGACCATTTAACTGAAGCGACCATAAGCTATCACTGTAGAGGGGTGATCTTTGTTGGGGGACACTCACCAGAGGAGGTTGTTGTATAATTTCTAGATTGTGACCATTTTTTACTCGCCAACAACAGACCGTCCTGCCCTTTGTGGACCAATCCGCACCAACTAACCCAGCCTGGTATTCGTTTACAGGTGTCGTCAAATTGAGCCCCGGTCACAGTCAGGTTGATTGGGAATGCGCCAAAACCCACGGACTGCCGATCCTTAACATGCTCGATTCTAGTGGGAAAGTGACAGATTTGGGTGGTGAATTTGCAGTAAGTTTTTCCGAATTTAAACATTTTTCTACGTCTCTAATAATAAAACCACAGATGTATAGGTATTTTAAAACCGAGGCCGGTAGTCAGTCGTAAGGAGCTGATGAGTAATATTTAAGTCCGGGTCATCCAACCACAATTACATGAGGTAATCCCACACACCTCTCTCTTCACATTGTGCTGGGCGCGATACTGATTGGAGAAAAGTGGTAACGTCATAATCCTGATGGATTAAATTGATAAATAGATACATTCGATTCAGAGATGAATTTCTTCACTGCGTAG
>SJOL01004943.1:117522-135235 GCA_004794785.1 Opisthorchis felineus | reverse complement strand
AAGGAGCGACTGGAAAATTGTGTTACCTTAAAATTCCTACCGTTGAGCGTTCAGGTCTCGTTTATTTGCAGAGGTTTTCAGTTCATCTTAGGCAGGTTGCCCCGTTACACCTGAAAGCGGTGTTAGTAGTTGATCTGTCTGCCGAACTTCACAATTAACTTGCAAGCATTCCGTCACCAATCGGGGACATATCATCAGTGCGCACCCTTGAATGGTGACGAAACACTTGGGACCTAATTGCCAAACTCGGCAAAAAGAATCAACAGCTAGCTACCTGATAAACTACCAGTAAACGCACCCAAGCTACCAATAGTCCAACACATGAAAGAGCTTTTCTACACCAGTGTTTCAACCTATCAACTGTTGATCGAACTGAGTGAAATTTCGTGCTCATTTGCAGTATTCCTTCAAACCAAACGATGTGAAAACTGACATCCACATCAATTTCATTTAAGCAGTCCTTCCCCTCCTGTCCTGGCACAGTTATGCTCCTGAGTCCACACCAAAGAGGGCTCGACTTTTGCTCGAGTTACCACCATTCCATCATTGCACGCTCGACTCAGTTGAATTATCATGACCGAACGGGCAAATGTGTTAGCAGAACTGATAAGCGTTTTACCGTGATGCGAGATGGGTCAGCTACACGCTCAGGTCATTATTTCCGGTGTTTACCATGGAATTACGGCCGATGAGATAACGGTTCTTCAACTTAATTGTCAATGATTTTGCTCCTTGTTTTATGTTTACCAAGTTCCCCGACTGTTTGCACTACGTTATGTCCTCAATATCACGGGCACATGGACGTATTTACAAAGTTTGCAACTAGTAAGTTTCACACTAGAATGGCCAGACTGTGAACTATTCTTAGATGATCACACAATCTTTGTGACTGTTTTTTTATTAATAGGACGGTCACCTTTTGCATTACAGAAAATAGGTTCACCGTAAGAATTGCTATGAGAAAACTCTCGCATCAGTCACTCATAAAAGGCAATCCCTATTGGAAAATCTGCAACTCTCAAGGCGTAAGAACGTGCGAAAAAGTATACAAATTTACCGTTTTCCGTGAAATTTTTCAAGTAATGTGAGCGTAGTAAATAACCTGTATATGAACCGCAGCACAAGCCTTTGAGAGTGACAAAATACGAGATGATAGCCACGAAGCATCAGAATCGAAATGTTTGTCTTCCAGTCCACATCGTAGACTGGTTTTCGGTTGTCCTCGTCCCCCGGTGTCTTTTCGTTTATCTCACGTTTGGTTGGATTTAGACCTTCAATAAATGCATCGAGTTGAAATACCGTTTCATTTCCTTCATTGTTTGACGTACATTTTTTCGCCTAAAATGAGCAACCACAATCCATTCTCCGAAAATTGCATAACATGGCACGCTGGACCATCTATTACGTGTGCGCCTTTGATCGGATTTCTGCTTTCTGTCCACATTACTGACCTTTCCCACCATATGCTTAGGGTATGTAGGTGTCACTGTCTAAACTCTTTTCGTGAGAGGTCTTATAAGCCATTTACGGCACTTTGCTTGTAGGATACCCATACCGAGGGAAATCTCCCCAAATGTCACTGTCCATTGTTTGAGAGGACATCTCGAAACATACACCTTCGGCATACTACGGACGTTATCAAAGTCGCGGCATACTGAGGTCACTCCTCTAAGCTGTGGAACACTAATACTCCAATGCAATGTGGAAGAAAGGGTAACTGACATGCCCAACAGTCTTGTTCAGTTGTTGTGCCGTACGGTAATCCTGAACAGTCGGCTTGGTGATTCGTCATGCACTGATTACTGAGTGTGAGATTCAAGCTTGAATCCGCAGGAAAAATTGTATTAATGTCGCACCCCTCATGCGTCAGTCACTCTGCTGAGTACAGTACAACTTCTACAGGTGACTCTGTCCTCTGTTCCGCTTGCTTTCACATCCACCAAACTAGGACCAGTATTTTGTACAGTACCAGCACCAAGAACGATGTTTTATTTGGGTCTGTTTGACATATAGCTGAACGCCGTTGACAGCGGGAGAAAAGTGGGTTTGTATACTCATGGAGTATTCGTGATGAATGTCTGGATCAAACTCCCTTCGCAGATGAATAGGCTCCTACACATTTGTTTTCGGTTCTTAGAACGGAGTTGCCTTGTTTGATTTGATAAAAACGGGTTCATGTCATTGTCTTTGAACACCGTGGTTCTGAAATGTTCACTTTGTAGAAGTTCCGCCGAACGATTACTTCCGTGAGCCTGGTGGACCTACTGCAGTCCAACGGAAGCCTCAAACCCTTTTGATAAATTAGCGGATGTTGGGATGCGTGTGACCTGGACCCATTGACAAAAAGCGTCATGACATCCTTTTCGTAATGATCTAGTCTCGCAAACCGTCGATGACCCAAAAGCTGCACTTTATCTGAACACCCGACTGTATCCTTCAGGCTCGATTTTGCCCGAACTCTTGCTCCAGTTGAAAACAATACTACCAAGTAGGGACCATTTACCGTTCAGCCTGCTGGCTCGCTGTTGCTGACACTCACTTCAGGGACTCATACTCCGTGAGGTGAGCCGCACAGCCGCACTTCCGCTAACCAACCACACCATTATTCCAGTGTGGATTGCTGACAAATGGCGAAGCGGCACAACAAGGACTGCATGATCGAGTTCCTTGGTTTTTTCACGTACACGTAATCGCACCCAATCACACGTCACCGCGCCCATGTGACATAAGTTATCCACCATCGGGACAACGCAAATGTGCGTGTGGCAAGTTCGGGCCACATGAAAGCAGTCAATCTTACTATGGGGGGGGGGCTATTCTTGCCGGGAAAAATGCTCAGTATCGTATAGTGTACTAAACATACGATGATTTCGACCAAAGCTGGTAGCAACGTTCATCCCAAATTTATAATGATGTACAGGAAAAATTTCTGCACTTTCGAAAACTGGTTAACCATTCAAGCATTGAATGAGCTGTATCCACCTTCTCTCTCTCTCACTTGAGTTCGGTCAGTCGAAGTAGCTCAGCGATTAAGGCGCGAAACTAGCGACCGAAAGGTCCGTGGTTCGAACCCAGTCCCGGATTTTTTATTGCTCTTGTCTGGGCTCGGGCAGCCTGTCGGTATCTCAGCCCTCGTACTTGCTGTGAATTGTGCGGGAACTGTACACCGGAAGATTTCGACGATTTTTCCGTTTATTTGTTCACTCTAGGTCGATAAACCTGTCAGGATCCATATAGAATAAACTTGATTCCATCGTTATAATGGACCAAAAGCCGCATTCGTTACTCCCCTTCGTTTACTTGCAGACAGTGGATTTGAGCCGTTATTATCCACTACGATTGCTTGAAACGGGGCAAGATATACTGTTTTTCTGGGTCGCTCGGATGGTTATGTTGGCCTTGCAGTTGACCAAAGTCGTTCCGTTCAAAGAGGTAAGAAGGAGTGTTTTATTCTTTGGCTTGCTTATTTTCTTGCCTTACAGTAGTTCAGCTTGCTGTAGTATTTAGTAGCTTATACAATGTGCCATATGACAACCGTCGACAACTTCCTCCGGCTTCGGAAATCCGGGAGTCGAGTTGGAACACAGTGCCTCATCCATAGATAATTGTTTTCACTTCGGATTATTTGCGTATTGCAGCCCAGTAGAGATATGTTCAGTTCACTACTGTAAAACGTGCATGTGCTTACTATATATTTTCGACCATCGGTGAGCTGCATATGTAAGAATGACAAGGTCCAAAAATTTATCTGTTTTAGATCATCTGAGCGAAACGTTTTGCTTATGATGTCTAGCCTGGAGGGTTGTACAAGAATTTTGCACCTCGGTCATATTGTGCTCTTACTATTCGGCGGAATCCTACGCCAAAACCGCAGTTAGGCGGTCAAACGGCCAATAAGCCCAGCTCCCACTGGATTGGTCAGAAGATCGGCCCGCTTGCCGGTCCTGCACCGGGCCAAGCTCTGATTGGCCTAGAATGTGAGCTCACCAGCCAACCATGTTCCAGTATCCTCCGGATACATGTTGCCACTTCCTCGTCCAAAAGGCGTCCGAATTTCCTGATTGTTTAGATGTCGACTCGTTTTGCACGTTTGCTACACTGTACCCTTGGTGGTTCTTTGGCTGAAAACGCTAGCTTGGACAGATCAGACCGAGAACTGAGTTGAGGTATTATCATTACTATACTTACTATCACCAGACTAGGGAGCTCAATTATACTGTGGTCAGATTCGAATTATCCGTGTTGGAAAGCTGTCAATGTATTCAGGACAATTAGGGTAAGTCCCCACGTAAGTGTAGGGCCTCCATAATTTTCCAATCGCGAAATGTTTCACCATTTTGGCTTGGTTTCTGGGCCACAATGAAAATGACTGCTGACCTTCGTGCGGTTAAGGGATTTCACGTGTCCCATTTTTGAAAAAAAGATACCTTTCGTTATTGGGAGTTGGTAGATAACGGTTAAATAACTCGGTATGCAAAAATATTCATTTGGTGAATCTTGGTGAAGTACCAGAATGTTCATTGTGCTTCGTTTCTCTTGCAACTATGATCCCCTTAATGATGCACTCAGAGGGACTTTGAAATAGAGAAATATCCCCTATTGACGACACTACTTATAAGGTTGCTGAGAGTTGCTCGACAGCTCCTTACCGGTTTCGCCATTCTTGGGTTCCGTCAGGTAAACATAATCCCCGCGTTCCCATCAACCTTATTTTCTACCTGAATGTCAAGTTGTGCGCAAATGGAGAAACACACTCATGAATCTCCAGGTCTTGTACGAATGAATAGGGACCGTCCGGACGGAACAGGCTTGAAGCTGCAGAATTTTCCTGGGTATAGTCATCGGGTTTTGTTGCGATTCATCTTCCAATATACAGAGTTGATTACAACGGACCCTGGCAAGCCTTTCTGTGTTTCGAAAGTCACACACTTGTCTGGCTTAGGTTGGAATGAACAGTTGAGTGGAACTCGGTTGCTGTACTTACTTTCTAAAAGTATAAACCATATCCCATTCATTTAATAGTTATTGGTGATGTACATATTTTGTTTTGCATAATTAGTCCCTTTAACTACACATTTTTCAGGCCATATTCATGCAGAGAATTCTACGATTGCACAACTCTGATACCACAATGAGTGTGCTTACCTGCTTACACATTCTGAGCACTGGTGGTTGGTACAAAAGGCCTGGTACTCGCCTTCAAAATGTTCCTTGTAGTAGTCAATCAGGTGGCTGTTGATCTGTTCGCAGGGCTTGACAACTGACTTGCAGACGTTTCGTCACCATTCTAGGATGGGTGGTGATGATGTCTCCTCGAATGGTGACAAAACGTCTGCAAGTCAATTGCTAAGCTCAGTGAACAGATGAATGGCCACCTAATCAACTACCAATGAACGAACCCGAGCTGCCAATATTCCAACACATTTATTCTAATTTAATTTCTTTGGTGGCATCCCCTTCCATGTTAGGTCGTTCTCCACGGACTTGTTTGTGACTCTCTCGGACAAAAAATGTCGAAAAGCAAAGGGAACGTTATTGATCCCATGGATTTGGTCCACGGTATCGGTACGCTGTCCAAGGTGAGCCATTCTTATCTAGTTCTGAAATGTCATGGAATTTTGTGCCCATCTTATTTGGGCAGGTGCATTCACAGAATCTCTTTTGCACACACAGACAACCGTCGGCCCGGCAATTTCTGTGATTGGTGCAGACGCCCTCCGCGCATCCTTGCTGTCTTGTACACTGTCTCAACCAAAGGTTACCTACAGTCAGGAAATGGCCTTGGATATGCGGAAATTTTGCAATAAGGTACGTTATTTTCCCTGGATTTCTGAGAATAGTAATCGTACTTATAATACACATCATAATAGAGCGGTGTAGGAGCCCCGAATTCATCATCATCATCATGGACAGCATGACATCAGTGTTCAACACCGATGCTTCGTTGCCGTACAACCATGATTTATTTGAAAGCCTTATTGTGAAGAAAAGAGTAAAGGTGGACGGGGAAGGGATTTAGTGCTATCTTACTACAATCACTCCGAGGTGCCTACACCTCCAGACACTCATTCAGGCAATCTGGATAGAAACTGACCACAAGATCGCCACTGACATCGGTTGGCAGCCATATCTTGCAGTGTTTTCAACCAGGAGCAGCGGGGATCACGCAGTCCCCATCCTGGAAGGCGACGGTACCCGAACGCTTCATAATCTCATTCATACCCCTCTTCCAGGTCAAGGGTTGGCCACATCTTTGTTTAAAATTTTCTGCTTAAGATGTAAGCTTTTCATGATGCTTCAAATCGATTTTGATCAGTCTTATTCCACACGTTCCCCTCTTCCCATTCTGCTTCTCTATTAGAGAAGTTTATGCTATCGGATATTTTTTCAGTGTTTAGGTTCATTATTCATAGCAGTATGATTTGATGCAACTGCCCCCATGTTGCGTTGTGATTAGCTTTCACTCAGAGAGGAAATAGATCGCCCGTTCAAAACTGTGTCATAATTTTCGTCAGATGCGCCCTGCTGATGATTCCCAATAAGGATGAAACAGCTGTTGGCTGCTTCTCGGCTTTTCGACACAGATAGGCTCCACTTACGTTGAAACTTCCCATTTATCTCCTCACACTACCAACAGACCGCCTACTGTTGTTGTTCTCCTGTAATTTCAGCGCTCGCTGTCAATTTTTACTGGCTGTCGAGCCTTTATTATTTGGAACTAAACAGCATAGCTGACAATGGGTTGCAGATTGTGCAAACCTAGTTTTCTAGTACTCTACCCAGCTTTGCTAAGCTGTATAACCTTGCTCTTATCGGTGAGAGATAAAGAGTTCCATGGAATGGCCATCAGAAGAATCGCACTGTTGCCACAACAGAGAGTTAACAAATGATTTGAGCAGCGTTCATCCACAAACTGCCGATCGTGTCTTGTTCGACGAATAGAAGTCACTCCATTTTGGTTTATCCAACGAACGAAGTGGGGCCAAGATGACTGGTGAAATCTCCATCGTTCCTCAGTACGGTTGATTTATTTCCACCTGAGTGTTTCCCGCTCGACTAAAGCCGGATTTCGCTATCAGGGAGAATTCACACTGTGAAAAGGGTGACTCGCATTAATCGTTCCTCCTAAAATATGCATCAAATAGAGGTTTTTTGCAAAGAGATGATGTCCTATCCGGAATATAAAAAGTCTGAATAGCCAAAGGCCGTTTCGTATAGAGAGGGAGTACTGTACAAAACTTTGTCCTCCACATCTGTGACAGTGTCTGTCCTGCAATATTCCACCGAAGGTTAATCCTACCATCTCCCTAGGTCGTTCTATTATCCCGATGAGAAGGGAACTTGTACGTAACAACCAAATGAAACTGAAATCGTCGATTTGGGTCATTAGTTGCCACTCGAAAAAGTAACACGTATCCAAGTCTAGGTAGATCCGAGTGTATGGTCGCTTTGAAATGCAATCACCACAGATAGTCCTACGCTAAGGTGACACCCACTCATCGTCGTGACGCTAAAATTGCGGGATTGGTCGGCCACTTCAAGCAAGACTAGGGATCATCACGTGTTGGATTGCTCTGTTTGACAGAATCCATCGCAAAACTGCATTGTACTGTGTATAGTCAGTAACGTTGTTTCACACGCGAGTCAGTGGGAACAAGGTGGCCACCGTGTCAGGAATGGGAACATGCAAGTCATCAAAAAAGATGCCAAAGACAGCAAGGCCAATAATGTGTTGATTTGCGAGAGCTCCTCCAATGGAAAGTAGTAAAAATAACTACCTGGTTACTTTAGGTTGACTTTCTTATATCTTACTGAATTGTGTAAATGTGTCAAAACATCGTTCAGCTATAGCGCCCTTTTGGTGCCTAGCTGCCATACCACCCGAAGGAAGCATGAGGGCTGGGATACGGCCAAGTTGCCCAAGCCTAGACAGGGAAGTCGAGATGCAGAGGTCTGGTTCGAACCACGGACCTTCCGGTCAGTAAATTCGCGCTCTAACCACTGAGTCATCAGTAAGCAGTCGGGCAACATCAGTTGCAAATGTTGCATTTCGATGTTCTGCATTCAAGAGTGCACCGTGAGAGCACCTTAGATTAGTTGTACTCCAACATGAGAAATGGATCAAACATCTGGGCAAGACCTTTCAACAGAGCTTGAACTTCCATACTGTAGTGGTGCGTGCGCGCAAACAAGCGCACGGACTGAAACGGAACTATTGACGTTGTTCCACCGGGGCAAAAGTGACCTGAAACACCACAGAAATTAACACATTTTGAACATCACGCACGAGCTTGTTATAAGGCATCTAACTAGACTGTCCTGCAGGATGACTCCTTGCCTAAAGCAAGCTCGACGATTGGTGGGTTGTCGGTCAGGTTTGTGGACAGATCGCGTCACTTCGGTGGAAACTTGTTCTGCCGTTGTAATCTACCAGTTGGTGCAGTAGCCGTCGACTATGCTGGTCGCACCAAATGTGGGAGTTCAACCTCCAGGCATGCCCTTGGAAACGTGCTATGGGTCTGCTTGGGTGCAATTGACCGGAGTCTGTGCCCTCACCGCAGAATAATAAACTAATCAAGACAGTAGCGAAGTGAATGGGTGTCCGCAAAGTACTGCAGATCTTCACAAGCTTATTGCGACGATTTAGAAGCGGGCATCGTGATCAGTTTGTAATCGTCTTCGTTTATGTACAGAGTTTTCCATTTAACCTTCGTTTTTGTCGTCCTACGAAACTTTTCTCGCTCTCCAGCTGCGTGTAGCGGACTTTAAGGAATAGTCTGATGAATTGACTTTCTTCCTGATATTCTGATAATACACAAACCAGGTATTGATCTGATGATAGCCGCAGGATGTCCGAACCTTGTAGAAATCATGTTTTGCGTATGTCCTCATTGTCTACTGTGCAGAACTACAGTTTGCCTTCTACAGAAATCACTTCTCGTAAAGCAGCACTTCCATACGCTTCTTCACAGGTAAAACCCCCTTTTAGACGGCTTGTTGGGCGAAAATGTTACCGGCACATCCCAACTCCTGAATGAATTATTCTTAAATTTCTCATCGAAATGCCCAATCCGCGGAAACTTGCACTGTTTTATCAGCAACGATTAGCGATAGAGTAGTAAGCGGCGACTGTTAAATAAATTCGCCCAACTTTTACATTCCAGCTAGATAATGCTGCATACGTCTCCCTTTACAGATTTGGCAAACTGCACGATTTGTATTGATGCGCCTCAATAAGATGGATTCCAACTCTGTCTTCGATAGCCCACCACAAGACGCATGGCGACGGATAGCTGATGATAGCACCGTGAGTTTCTATCGCTCTGTACCCAATAAGACAGTGCTGATCGTTCATCTGCAACACTCGTTCGGTACCTGGTACCTGAAGGAAGCACGAGGGCTGAGATACTGCCTGGTTGCTTAAATCTAGACAGATGCAGTCGAGATGCTAAGGTTGGGTTCGAACCACGGACCTTCCGGTCAGTAAGTTCGCGCCTTCACTGAGCTCTCTCGAGCTCTGTACTTGGTGTGATGTGGCCGCTAGGCTACTCTTCCTAGTGGTGAGGAATGGTCATACTGTTCAACGTTGTCACTCATTTTGAACATGCACAACCTCCGTCCCAATGGGATTACAGTTCCATTATGATGTTTTCTGTTGGCATCCTTTGCTTCTTTTGCGTTTGATAAATTCGTGCGACATAACAAGAAATGTGCTCTCAACCAAGTGACCACTTTGATTCAGGCCGACTCATAAGGTCGATAGAAACTCTGGGCAGTCCGCTACCGGTTTCGCCCTATTTCAGGCTCATCGTGTATGCCCAATAGCTGAATCCCCTTCAATTGTATTTCCTACTTGGATACTAATTTTTATGTGTGTTGTTATAAACACTCATTTACAAGTTACCTTGATGTTGATTGGATACTCAGCTGAAGGTTACCTGAATGTTAGAAACGAGATTCAGGTGATTTCTAGCTGAGTCAACACTAATGGAGTTAATTTGGTTTGACCGCATTCTGCAACTCGATAATACGGAATTCTGCCCACTTATCTTGGGCTGGAAGGGAAGGTACGACAGAGATGTGATGAGTGGTCGTGCCGATAGTTGTACACTGCTCAAAAGTATTCTCTGACTGCCTTTTCTGCTTTCGGTGTCAACCTGTCTTGCACAGTGACTGCCGAGTCATGTGCAGTGTTCCCCGTTTATTAGGTGACACGAAAAATGGGTGCATGAAGGGGTTAACTCAAGACTATGAATCTTTTCTATCTCTGATCGTCGGATTTGTGCATTTCTTTGTACAGATGACAAGTAAAACGATAAAGTTGTGTCTGGAAAGCCTGTGTGATCCACCCAAGTCGTTTGCGGTTTTAGTTGTTATCCATGGTATGTATGTATAAGATGACGGGAGTACCACTCTCCAGCGCAATTCGATTCTCTCCCTTCACATATTTCCAAGAAATTGGATCTACTGGCTTCGATCCCCGGCAAATTGAAGCACCATGGAACCAGTATGAGATTACCCCGAAAACCGCACGTTTATGCTCTCCACTCTAACTTCGGAATCCAAAGTACAAACCAATTCTGTGTCAAAATCATTCCCTTCGCTATTTGTTCACATGTTAGTATGGGCGAACGCCATACTGACATTACCCTTAGATCCCGTTGTTAACCTGTACGTTCGTTTTGGTTCATTACTTATGTGACACGTACTGCGGTTGACAAGAGCGTTCGAAATGGTACCCTCTCGCACAAACTGTCGTCTTCCTCTAGTTGGAACCCTTAGTTGACATCACAGTGGAATGCATGTCCTTTTCAATTCAAAAGCATCTTGCATACCGCAGCCTGACAGAATACTCCCAGAACCGTGAGTTTGCTAAAGTTTCAATAGAGATTTGGCGGATTTCCATTGCTCAGGAACTGCAACTCACATGCACTTGGTTTTCGTCTGTCGATGTTGAACGGAACAGAATCGATGTGATGCATGGAGTACTTGCTTTAGAGAGTGAGCACCAACTGAGCCAACCAAAACCTGCGTTTTCTTCATTGACACTTTTGTAACAGTACTAGAGGGGTCGTTCAACGTGGACTGTAAGTAAAGTCCATGGTTCATTTCCAGACGAGCAGTTGGTTCTGCACTCTCGGTTAACGCGTACTCTCGTATTTGGGTTCGTGCACACTGTTATCTGTAGTCTATTGACGTCTCACCTCACAGAAACTGAGCCTGGCTGATCGTTGGCTTATCGGCAGGCTATCGACACTTGTCAGGCAAATAAATTACTCTTGGGCCGGAGAATCAGCACAATTCGAACAAACCGGACTGGAACCGTTCAACCTTTCTTTCGGAGTCAATCAATTACGTCTCTGGTGGATGGAAGATCTGTGCTCTGTGTATTTGGAGATTCTGAAGTTCCAGGAGACAGGTAAGGTTTTTTTCCCCCGAAATTCATAATGAAAATCTGGTGCAGTACTCACTACTTAAATGTACTCCCGTAATCGGTTGAGTAGTATTGTTCTTAGATCTTCCCGGCCATCTTTTTGTCAGTCCCGAGTACATCATAGACCTTCCCTGAAACAGTCAACAAATAGGTGCACTGGCGTATGACTGCGTCTCGGTGAGAGGTTTGTTAGAGGACAATTAGAAAAAGCGCGATGGCAAACTCCACAATATGACACCAGGCCATCTGAAGAGCGATGGAACTGGGCAACTTGTTGCATGAGACGGGACAAATGATCCTAGAAGACGGTGTAATTTGTAGTATGTATCGATAACCTAGAACACGCTGTATCTCGACCAAGTGATGCTGGTGATCCAACGAGTATGACTTTGGATTTGGTTGCGGCGAACTTGATATGCATGCGACCCCACTTCATAAATGTTTGGGCAACACAAAAGTACCTCACTCTTCACGGATTGTAGCTTGGCGTCAAACGGTTACCGTCGTCCAGTTGTAGTACCCTTTCGGTGCCTAACTGCCATGCTACCAGAAGGAAGCACGAGGGCTGGGGTACTGCCAGGTTGCCCAAGCCTAGACAGGGGTAGTCGAGAGGCAGAGGTCGGGTTCGAACCACTAACCTTCCGGTCAGTAAATTCGCGCTCTAAACACTGAGCCATCTCGCCCCCCCCCCGCACACACACTATGTGTTATTCATATAAAGAACATCCAGTTAGATATGGTGCTACCTTCAATGCTATTAAGCTGGCACAGTTCATATATAATGGTTCGTTCTGTTGTTAGACGGATGAAATGGTCACGATCTCATGCGAGCTGTGAAATTGCTGCCGAAAAATTAAGTTTCCAAGTGAGGCTGTACGAATGTGATGTGCTCTAACCACTGAGCCATCTCGCCCCAAACGGTTACCCCGAGTGGTTAGGTTAATCTGACCGGCCACAGATGGATTCGAACCAAACGGTGGGATTTAAAAGATAGAAGACAGGAGTGCGGAAAAGTAAATGCCAGTTAAGCGCCGGTTTATAATACTAGTGTATTACTGTCAATGATGATGATGAAGATGACCACAGTGGGGAAGCTCTGGTCTGAATTCCGTCAAGATATAGACTATGTATGCACTTAATCGTTGTACTCTAAACAAAACCACGAGGCCTGCACGTGCGCGGGCTGGATCAATGAGGAGGCTTCGTTAGCATTGCTGTATAGCTCGAGATAGTTCAGTGGTTAAGGCGCGGACTTGCTAACTGGAAGGTCCGTGGATCGAACCCAACCTCAACAACTCGACTGCTCCTGATAGTATCTCAGCCCTCGTGCTTCTTTCGGGTTACGTGGTAGCTAGGCGCCGAAAAGGTGTTACATGTGAACGATCTGTCCCTCTAACAAGGCTATAAGCGTATAAATAGGTATATACAAGGTATGTGTGTATACTAAGGTATGAATACAAATCTATCTCACGACGGCCCTATATCTAGTTCCATTTTGTTCGGTTATTCCTGCTGGACTTGGTGTTTGCTAGAATTTCCGTACCTATTTCGTGTAATGGCATTATATAGCGGAATGAAATGTCGTGAAATTTTGTGAGCCGACAACATTCTGTCAAACTGTCGTTCATCGTCCATACTTGTTTCAAGTTCTCTATCAAGAGTCGGTGGTCCGGTTTCCCCGATAAACAAACGTAGAAGAAAGGAGACTTCCTTGGAAGTTTACCTGTGTTATAAGTGCTTGAGAAGAATCTGTGCAAGTGCACATTGACTGCATATCCGTCTCAAAGATACGACCATGTTCAGGAGTAAACAGGAAGCTGAGCTATATTGGCGTGCCGAATTCGATGCAATGACCCGGCAGTATCAGCTCGTGCGAAGTTATGTTTGTGTGCGTACTCGTGCTGATGAACACTCGGCATCTGGAAGAATTAGTCCAGCTATGGTGATTTTGATGTGTAACCACTAACGAACGAGACTTGAACAGCTGGAACCGCCAGTTTTATTACCCAACTTCACCTTTTTTGGCTTGGAATTCATCATCTTCGTCCCTACACGTGATGTCGTTTACTCCGTCTTCCTTTTGCAGCCAAAACAGATCGTAGTGACGTTTCTCTGCGAATCGCTCTGACCGCCATGGAAACTGCCCTTCATGTTCTTCATCCAATCATGCCACATGTGACAGAAGTTATCTGGCAAGAACTGAAATACCCGATTCTTTCAGTCGAGCGGCAGTCAATTGCCTTGCAGCCCTTCCCATCCCCTTCTTGGGTACGTCATGCGTCTATACTTGCTCGATCACATTTGAGGAGCCGTTTGTTTTCAATTGGTCAAAGGTTACCGGTGGTCATTTTTATTCACTTCCGTATCACCTGCATTTTTTTGTTGTAGTTTCCTCCGTCGTTGAATTTCTCCTCCACTGTGGACGATCAAATGAAATCTCTGCTTTCGTTGGCATCAACCGTGAAGTCCTGGCGGCCCTTGTTGCGACGATCAAGTGTGGAGCGGTCAAATGAACCGTCATTGTGTTTATTCAATGCTGAAGGAATACCCCGATCGGATGCAGTCCAAGTCCTGACAGCATTGTCTCGGGTTCCGTGCGTAACTGACGCAGGAGCCCTGCCTGTGCATAGAATTTCTCTAAGGTTGTCGGAAGATTCTCCATGGCAGTTAGTCCTGAGTACGGAGGTGAGTTAGATGTAACGAACGGTTCTCCCCGTGTTCGAGCTACGCGATAATTTGATCCATTTATGTGTTGTTTTTATGGGTAGTTACTGAATTCGCTGCATTTGTCCTCAATCGCTCCCGTTTGGAAGTACCCATTCTGCCCAAATGCGATTATTTTGGTTAGTCTACGTCAGAGCTGAAAGCACTGAACTCCAGCATCGCCCTTAACATAGCTATTTAGTGGTGTATATTCTTGACCGTGTCAATATTTCAAATCCGGACATCTGACATGCGAAGCAAGCGTGAATCTACCTAAAAACTCAGCAAATCCCACAGTAGTCAGACGTGATAATACAGATGCCTCCATTGCATCCTGGTGAAGAAGCGAAGGCACGTTTGCTTCGCGTGTCAGATGTCCCGAGTTCAAATCCCATCATGACCCGTAACGTGTACCGCTGTCTGTGATCTCTGGTAAGAGCGGAACTCGAATCTAGTTCTCTCCCGATTTCTTGTGGACCGGAATAGTCAGGACGAAGACTGAATTGTTCAGTCAGTACGCGACGTAATCAGTTGACTCCCAGGTTTAAACCATGACAAGCATATAATAAACCTGTGGTATCATGCCAGCCCCTATGCATTCATGTTCTGCGGCTTGCTGTGCGAAATTCCAGTTTTTTTTTGTTTTAATCGATTACCAGTTTCGATTTCAGGCTTAGACTCTTTCAAGTCATGACGTTTTTAGTCTCATTCCGCAAAAAAAAGATCCTTGAATGGAGGGTATAGTGGAAAACCCACCTGCATAATTGCATTCTTGGTTTACAATATTAGGCCTTAAATTGGGAGGTTTAACGTGATCCCCAACTGCATCAGTTGCAAGAGGACTGCACCTCTTCACACCCATATTGGCCGTGAATCGACCACAACTAACTGAGTCACTCGTACGGGACGGCATTACAACTGTTTCGGCTCCTACCCTAAATCATCTTGAACTTTGTAAACTGAACCAGACCCACTGTAGGCCGGATCCCCGTAGCAAGATAGCTAAAACACGGCTCTCGGCTAGCGGCTTGCTTTTGTCTTTTTCGTATACCCTCTGCGGTCTTCACTGTTGTCATTCTAACCGAGTCGATATCACGGCTTGGTCTCGGTGGATTCGGGGGTTGTAAGCTCAATCGTAGCAATTCGAGTGCTCCCACAGCTTTCAACTGATCAGTGGTGTGAGCTCGGCAGCTGAGTTTGGGCACGACAACCAAGTGGGAGACGCACCATAAGCCCTTCTTTTCATCAAACGGCAGCAATGAATTGCATAAGCACTTAGAATAGTTGATTAAAAATAGTGATAGGGTTGATGTGATAAACTATCCACTCGCTGTACAACCCGAAATTCTAGAACAAATGAACACTGGTTGTCAGTGTATCGAAATGTTGGTAGTTCGGGTGCGTTTACTAGTGGTTTATCAGATGGCCGAGTCCAGCAATTAGATTGCAAACATTTCGTTCCCAGTTCGCCGAGCTCGGCGAACAGATCAACGGCCATCCGATCAGCCACCAGCGAACACTGGTTATTGCGTTCTAAGCCGATAACATGGTATGCGGTCGACGGTCAAAAATACGGTCATGTTGAGTGAACTGTTTGAAGCGTTCAGGATTACGGACCGTCTTTTCTCTGGCCTCGCACTATTACCAAACACGATCTTCGAATAAAAGGCACCACAACAGTCTGTTGCGTGCGATCACTGATTCTGCACGCCGTTGTGTTTTACAAGCTGCTCGCATGGTCCGTGTCGGTTTGCTCCAAGGTTGAAATTCAACGAGGGCAATTCGGTGGCTACATAGGTATATTGCGTTTCAGGTTACCTCGTTTCGATAGCATTCATCAGCTGCAAAAAAGTGACTGTTCAGCTAACTTAACCTTTCTGTGCATAGCTATCGTAAACTCGAGGGAAACACGAGGACTGGTGGCACAATTTCACCCCGAATTTCATATTTTGGCTTAATTTGTATGTGTGTATTGTATTTATCGTCCACTTCCATTTTGAACAAGAGATTAGGGTGAGTTTCGAATGAAATTCTCGGTATGCTAGAGTGACCAACGCGCAGCTTTAATCTCGAACTGATTGAGAACCCTTGGGATGAAGTGGTATTACAGACGCACAACGGTGCTATTTGCGAATGGAATCGGAAATATTGGTCAAATTGTTACATAAACACGCACAAAAAGTATCGCGAAACAATTTATGAAGGTTTTGGGCTGAAATTTTCAAAATTAACCATTGAAGGTTGTCTCGATGTAACGGTATCCTAGGGCCGTCCCACATATTTTTCGTGCCTGTTTTCTGCTTTTTGTTACCTGGCTGTTCAGGAACGCTTTCTGACGCTATCTTCCCGTTTCAAGCATTCATAATGGGATTATGGTATTTAAAAAACACTCAGTACACTCAGTATAGCTGGATGAGACGAATGAAACCTTATATCCAAGGTAAAAGTCAATTTGACTCAAACCTGAATGCACATAGTTAGAGTTGGAACTGTATCAGATACTTCGTTTTTTTCCATCTTATACTGCATAATACTGATTGATAAAACGTCCCCCTTCTGATTGTGTGTGCAGCTTTTATATTTCCGTTTTCTTCACACAATTTCAGTCTTTTGACCTCATGTGGACACAAAACGAATTGCAGCAACGAGTGGACTCCCTATCCAAACGACGTGCTCAACTGGTCGAACAGGAGTCAAAAAACGACTCAGAACAACAGATTCGTGCTCGTCAGCAAAAGGTTTGTTTTGCTTACAACTTACCACAACTGGGCAGTTCCTTTCGATCTTGTGCGAGTCCACTGGATCTAGTGGAATACGCGTCCCCTCGTCCACGCTGTGCCCTGTTGTCATTGTCGTTGTTAGACAAGCGCCGTGATTGATTTAGGACTTGAGGAATTCGCGTTTCCAAACGTCAATGTCCAAACGTCCTCCTATGATGGTGACTCCCCCTTTATATTTTATGACGGGTGTAGGACTCCATCAGGAATTGAATTGTCCGCCTATCTCCTATTCAACGGTGAATTTAGACTGTTTCCAGTTTCTGTGTGAATCTCCTACAAGGCCCCTCAGAAATTTACCACCACGGCTGGGAACAGATTGCGCTGAAAATTGAAGTTCGTGCACTAGAAATGCTTGTTTTTGTGAGGTGGACAGAACATACACATTCTTTGGTGTTACACGAAGAAAGTGTGCTTACTTTGACATGTGGATGTCATTCCAAGGTGGGGACACCCATTCTGGGATTCGAATCCGGGTCGTTGATATTCATGAAGTAATCCTCCTTGTGCACGGCCGGAGACACTGTGTGATATGGCAGCTAATCGGTATCAGTGGCATTCATGCTGTCAGTTTCCATCCAGATTGTCTGACTGAGTGCTGATGGCGTAGGCATCTCCGATGCCTGTTGTAGGTTAGCCCTAGGTCCCGCTCGCTATCCCATCATAGGGCTCTATTGGAGTACATTGGCATGGTCATACGGCAGTGAAACACCAGTGTTCACTATCGCACACTGACCTTCAATCTCACAACGCATATTCGTTTTCGCATTGGTTGGGGCCTATACTTTGGGGGGGGGGG
>SJOL01004943.1:98117-116054 GCA_004794785.1 Opisthorchis felineus | reverse complement strand
GGATGATTGTTTCCGAAGACAACTCAAAAATTGGAAAATAAACCAGGACGTATAATTGTACAGGCAGTTTTCGAAACGTTAATCATCTGAATAGCGATCAGGTCACATGACTGAAGTGGCACTTCTCGGCGGGTCGATCGTGGCCAGCGGTGTTTTGTTGATTGACTTGATTACTCTTGGTTGATGGTTTTTCAAGCCCCACTGCGTTCGGCTCAACTTCGGCCTATTGTTAGGATCCCATTGTCTTGAATATTAGGCTGGCTTATAAATTGCGGAAAATCGGAGGTTTGTAATAGAGTTCCGTTCTTTACATTCACAATCGATTCACCCAGACTATGCCTCGTGAGCTTTGTGTTGGGTTTTTTTATTCTGCCAAGGTTTACTTATCACTCTCAAGGCTGTGGTAAAAATAATGAACTTTTGGGTCTACATTCAAGTTATTTTTAAAGTTTGATAACTGAATCTTTCGGTACTACCAAGTCAATTTGCAAATGAGTGTATAACTCCTCTGGCATATACTTTGGTGTTCGAGTAGGGATTTCAGTTGACCGCCTATCAGGTGAGCTCCCAAAAAAACGAAGCTAGTGGGAAGAGTTGTTCATCTTAGAGGTATTCGTATCAAGAAAAGTAGTCCAATAACTTGATTGTCGCTCCTCCTACTGAAGCATTAATCGGTTTCAGTGGAACATACTATAAACGAGAAATTTAGTTGAGTCGCTAACATTAAGTTAGTTTTCAAATGAGCGTTTATTTCCACGAACTTTGCAACTTATGTTTGTTTCATATCAGCCAACGCTCATTTTATGCTCCTGACTGATTCTTAGTGGAAAAAAACAACCCAAAGAAATCCTTGGGTTGCCGTGCAGTCCACTGTCGGTCGAAGAATATCAGAAACAAGAGGGTCTCATCATTGGTCCTTTAGTTTCCAATGATCCGTATAAGAATCAGTGATTTACTGGACGCTGATGCTGCGTTACCGTTGCTGAATAAAGGATGCAATTTTGACCAAGTGATGTAACATACCGAGACCCTACGCAGCCCGTTCATCCAGCAAAGAGTTGCCGTGTTAACTGAACTCCCACAAATACAGCCACGGGGCAAAGAACTGTAGCATGGTAACCGACCGAATATCTGGCTTTCAAGCACTCCCTTTCTACAAACACATTCCATTACAGAAGAGGAATGAAATTTTCTCTAAACTTAGTGAAGGTTACACTCGGCTCAGCCGTGCCGTTTCCCGACGGTTTAGCTTCTTCCCACATGGACATGCCATCGCTCCAACAAAGTACAATGTAAAGGGACACAGTTACGTCCAATCCATTCAACCACCAAACTAAAGCCCGGAAAGAGTCCCATTGTGATTTATACTCGTCCGAACAGGCTTCTTGCCCGAGCATTACTAGGTTAATCTATGACGGATGGCGAGATAGCCGTAGCATGGATGCCTCGTTCGTCCCGTCCTTCAAGTGAATGTATACCGATCGCTTGACTGCCTCCAACCGGTAGCATGTTCCAAACTTGTGTTAGTTAGCCCCAAAGGTTATGATAATTCAAACTGAAAGATTATGGAAAGAACACAACGATCAAACGTGTTATTTTAGTACATTTCTTGTTGCGTTCTGAAGTTTTTTCTCGTTCGGGATCGCTCTGTGATGCTGGGGTTTTTATTGCTTAAGATCACTCCTGCACTCAGATTATCGCCTTTTTGGATTACGATTATTGGAGCAGAAACCTTCGAATTCCGAGCGCCCCTTTCTTCTAGAACAGGCTACCGCCGATTGGTCTACTTTAGACCAATGGTTGTACCGTATGACCTGTCGGATGCTGTATATAGCTCATGTTTAGCAGAGTCTGTTCAGTTAATTGGCCTTTAGTTTTAAAGTGAGTAATTATGTATTTGACGTTTATAGAAAACTGTTGTTTTTTTAAATTATCAATCAATTTCACAACAGAGAAGCTCGCCGATGATGTACACGTCGAAAATAGTTTTGATAGCAGAGGTCTAACGTGCATTTGATTGTTTCCACGTCTAGCTGGATGATAAAAAGTCCAAAGACTTCGGCTGGTTCTAACATAAAATCTGTTTCAAAGCTTACCAGTCTATTGATGATTCGGTCGTGGAAAGGTGAATCCGCGAATTCCTTTAGTTTCTGGACGCGTTTCGCTGATAGTCTCCCTCAAGTGTGGCGCAGTTTCCATCGACTTATTCAGCCAGCCGTGTGATTTTTCCGTCTTGACCGCGATCGATTGCCATGTAGACTGAATGATCTTAGAATAAATATGGTCGGATCGTGGAAACCTCAGCCACACGAGGTACTAAACCCTAGCGATACCCATCAAGTTGGTATAGAGTCTCTCTCTCAGTTTCCACAAAGACACAGAGACACGCGGTTTGTATGGATGACAGAAAAGTTAGGATCTCTTTTGTTATAAACTGTACGAGTATTTGGGGAAACACTTGAATTTTTGAGTAATAAAAAGACTGAAAAAGCGGAATTTAGTTCCAACTTGTTGAAGTCTAACTTGACAGAAATCAACACAAAGCGGCATAGTTGGATAGTCGGTGATTTTTTGCGGAAACCAATGAAATTCATGTGGATAGTTAGGAAAATCTCCCGCAAGTCTTTCCCATAGGAATGACACACGATTGTCTGAAATGACGGAAACAACTATATAACATGTAGTGGAACGTAATATGCGTACAATTTGGGACAATAGACTAACCCAAAGTAGTCCACCAAGCTACGTTCAACTATGGTTCTTTCAAGGGGAACCTCCCTGAAGCAAATCCTGCCTCAGAGGCGACTCTGACTACTGACCTGTTTCATCCGGTCCGCTTAGCAATAACTAGGTTTGTACAAAGGTAGGGTTTTCCAGATGAGAGTTGTCTCAACCTAAGCCTGGATAACCGAAGCTCCAAAAGCTTCCGTGATCGATGAGATAATGAGAAGAACACTGGAGGGTCTTCAAAATCCTGGTGTTCAAATAGCCTATTACGAAAACCTTGTCGATCTGGAATGCGCAGACGACATCGTTCTCGTATTCGAAAACTAGGAGAAGGCGCAAGGGTTATTGGATGAACTGACCAAATTCATCCCTTGTTATGCGCTTTGCACCCACAAAGTGTGAGTTCATGCTCCTGGACATAGTCACTGAACACGCCACTTACAATCCATAGAGAGATACTCGGATTGGTGGAGCGTTTCACGTATCTTGGAAGTTGTATTAGTTCTGATTGTAATGTGACAGATGAGGTCAATGCACGAATCTGCAAGGCCCGGGTCGGGTCGGGTTTGCTAATTTGAGACACTTATGGTGTCAAAGTGGTGTATCCCTGAATCTCAAGGGACGTGTGTATCAGGCTACAGTGCGGGCTGTTTTCTTGTATGGTTGTGAGACTTGGCCTGTTCGTGCAGCGGAACTGAGACGTCTTCAGGTGTTTGACAATCATTTTCTCAGAACCATAACCCGTGTGGGTTTGTGTCGGCGAATCCGTAACGGGGCAGTTAGAAAGCGAGTTTTCGGTTGTGCAGTGGGTACTTCCATTGAAGAATGTGTCCAGCACCAGAAACTGCTTTGGTCGCGTCATGTGCTGCATATGCCTAACCATCGGTTGCCGAAGAGAGTGCTGTTTTCCGTGCCTAACTCAGAGTGGCGGAAGCAAAGAGGTGGCCAACCGTTGAGCTGGATAAGGGGTATGAAGGAGATTACGAAACGTTTGGGTGCTGTGGGTGCTACTCGCCTTCCAGGATGTGGACCGCACGATCCTCACTGCGCCTGGTTGGCTGCCAACCGATGTCAGTGGCGTTCTTGTTGTTAGTTTCTATCCAGATTGCCTGAATGAGTGTCTGGAGGTGTAGGCACCTCGGAATGATTGTAGTAAGCAATCACTAAGTCTCTTCCCCATCCACCTTTATTCTTTTCTTCACAATAAGGCTTTAGAATAAAAGATGTTTGTAAGGCAGCGAAGCATCAGTGTTGAACACTGATGACATGCTGTCGATGATGATGAAGTTCCGGCGTAGAACACCCTCCGACCCATTCCGTAGACGTCTAGTACGATTGGACTTTATTGTATTTTTGCTAGTGCAGTGGACCAGACAGAAGCTGTTAGTGTGGTGAGACTTTCTGAACACCGGTTTCTTTCTTCTCTCTTTCTCTCTCTCCTTCTTTCTGGGTCACCAATTATATGAACTAGATCCACGCAAACGATTGGTGGTGGGGCACAAGTAAAGAAATTTTCAGATCACGCGGGGTCGGGCTAGTGGTGAGCTGGATATATGTGGTAGCTACTGGGTGGTTAGCTCGTAAATCCGTTCACACCAGACCCACTAAGATAAGGCCACCAGTAACACCACTGCTATTTGGAAAAACATTTGGCTTCAGTCATCTTATTACCCCGACCTTTTCTTAGCGTAGGAATTAGATGAAGTTCTGAAGACTGAGTTTCTGGAAGTAATCAGTGCGTGCGAATGGACGCTTTATGATGCTTTACCTGATAGAAAAGGCAATTGTGGAAAATGCCCCAATGTGCGCACGTGCAGTCGGTATGTGATTTAACATGCGCACATACAGCTTGAGGTGGACGGAGTTGGGATACTCTGCTAGATAGGCCGAACCAGTAATCCTGTGGCGAAATTTCGCTACACCACACCCCATAGACGGCGATAGATTCGATCCTTGACGTCATTTCCTCTAGATGTTGGTTGAATTTAAACCAGTTTTTTTCGGCATAGATATATGAATTTCTATGGCAGTAGACGGTGAAAGCACCGAAACACCCACATATCTTGAGGCATTCGTGTGGGGGAGAAACAGATTCAGTGTGCTCGTTTTAGGTAGTCCGCTTGATTGAGCAGAATGAGACAAGGATTGAAAGTTGTCATATTTTATTGGTATATGCTGTAGTCGTTACGTGCGCGCGCAATTTTGACGCAGATGAGGCAACCAAGATCGGAAATTTAGGTTGGAAGAACTAGGATTGCATAACATGTTACTTGAAGCCCGAAAAGTACGTCATTGCTTTTGTTTTCACAAATCAGACTGACCCGCTACAACATACTTCGGTTGAGGTTTCGTCCTATCATTGAGGTTAATCTATGCGGAAAAGTCCAGAAGTACTGTACAGCTGTTACATCCCTAGTGGGCGTCATCAGCAGTGCGCTCCGCACGAAACTTTTGTAGAGAGTTTCGATCCCGCGGCCTTCCGGTCAGCGTCTGAACACTTAACCAGTTGGCCGCGAGCAGCTGATCAGCAGTGTGATTAACTCTCACTTAGACAGGATGTAGCACCGCTCATCCTTCAGTCACGTGCTCAACATCACGTTGTCATTTATTGAAAGGCTCATTGATTGGCGAATTCTCAGATGGAAGTTTCAGTGTTGTTGAGTCTCTTACTACACATCTAGCTCTTACACACACCCTGGTAACAGTGTCCGGCTGAGTAAGATGTCGAGAAATGCCAGACTGTGTTTTGTTCTTCACGGTCTCTTGGTCCCCCAGATTGGAGGCTGGCGACTTGCTTCTTAGAAACGTAGGCTGTTCTGACTGTCTTGCGCCAACCTCCGTCGTCTTGCGATTGGGCTTTTGAGCCAAAGGCTCTAGTTGAGAACCCCAATGGTACTCGTGTCTGGATCTGGACGTCCTGGCAGTGTCCCAGTTCGTGTAAACCATGAATTGCAGAAGTACAAGGTATCAAGTTTACGATACGAACGTAATAGCCCGAGGTTACCCGTTTAGAGCTTACTGTGACTGTGTGTGTGTGTGTGTGTGTGTAGATGAGGTGGACTATGGTAGATTTATCGAGCGACAGAAGCTTTTTTGCAGTGTAGACTAGTCCCCTCCCCCCCGCGAGCTGATGCACCGAACTGGGTTGATTATTACTTTGCTCGGCGCCCTGTAAAACACGCGAATGTCCTCCGTGTCCGCTGGGATTAGTTCGCCTTATTCTTTAACCGAGTTGCGTGCGACATATTCTGCTGCATAGCAGCAAGCAATGGAGAACTCTAAGATATTCTGGGTGTGAACAGGGGATCTGCCTTCGAGACAAGAGGACAAAGTCCGTTGTCTTCCTTTAGTCTCAAAGAAACCCTATTCTTTGACCGAGTCGTACGGCAAGGAAAATAGTACATGACAACACATCGTGGGCGTGAACAAGTGGTCTGAGACTAGAGAAAAACGATTAAAGCTCTGTCATGCTTTGGTCTCAAAGATGTTTCTTTACTCCTCTGCCGAGTTATCGTGCACCTAACAGATTCTGCTGCCTAGCAGCAAAACAAAGGAGATGTTAACATATTTCAAGCGTGAATTGACTGTCTGTCTTTTTTCGCAAGAGTGGTTTACAGGGGGAGCGTGGGGACCGCCGGCGAGAATGAGGGATATTAGAATGGTTGAAAAAACATGGAACAACCTGTATATCACAAAACACTTTATTAACGTGTGAGTGGTTCCAGACGTCTTGAAGGTTAGAACGGATGGAACAAAAGCTGTATCTTGAAAGTCTGGAGAGTACAAGGACTTGAAAAAAACTAGAGGCAGAGAAGAAGTTCAGCGATGGACAGCCCCCGAAAAGGTGAAGCACAACAGAGTTCCGTTCGGCATCGAGAGACTGAAATCGGGCGCGGGTGCCTCGAAGGGCCTAGTTTGGTCGGACGAATGGACAATTATATGGTAGGGATGGAAGTTGTATGTCTAGCAGATCATCCACCGTGGCAGTTGCATCAAGATAGGGAAGGTAGACAGAGGCTACGTCTCGATGGTATAAAGCAGGGCAATCAAACAGAAGAACAACATCTTGGTGAAAACTATCTCGAAATAAAAGAGAAGCCGGAGGAGCTCTACCCAACGATAACACACAGGGACAGATCTGTGACTTTTCCAAAGTCAGAATAGTGGTTAGGTGGGCGAAAAAGGAAACCGAGCTCTTTGGGATTCTCTCGAGTTGCAGTTATTTCCACATGCGTGGGGCAACTGAGGTTGTTGCAGAGCAGGTAGGAAATGGAACATTTGGATAATTGAAAGGTCATAGATAATAACCGACCCGATTGTTGTTGATTTGCGGAGATCTGCGAGTTTCTGATGGAGATTTGGCTCGGTAAATGGAGTCAATCTACGCTGAAAAGCCGAGGAGCACTGAACAGCAGCTGGTGATTCCTCTGGTAAGCCTACAATGGTCATATAAATGCATAAAACATCTAAAAACAACAGAATGGGGTCCTTTTCACCTAATCAGGGGGACTGACAAGTCTTAGTGCGAGTTAACCGCAATGTTGATCAGCCGCTCGTGGCCGAACGGTTAAGTGTTCAAACTACTAGCCAGAAGGTCGTGGGTTCGGGACTCTCTGGAATTTAGTGAGATGCGCACTGCGGATGATTCCCAATAAGGATGGAACAGTTGTACAGTGCCACTCGGCTTTTCAGCATAGATTGGCTTCATTCACAGGACGAAATCCCCATTAGAAGCTGATCTAGAACGATCGATACAGAAAGAGTACTGAGGGGAATCGGCAGTATTGATTAAAGCTAAGCTCAACGAGCCCAAATTATGAATGATCGTGGGTTTGGTCTTCAATATATTGATGACATGCACGCGGTCACCACTTATTCGAAATTCAGCTGATATTGAGGGTTGCAGAACCTTGAATGTCGTGTAGAAGCAGAAAGAAGGAGGCCGTTGATAAACATGGAAAGAGTATGAACGTTGGAAAACGCCTGCTTTAACCTTGTGAATCTTAAAAAGAGCACCTTTGGGGCTCAGTTGAATCAGTTAACGAAATCAACTACACTGAGATTTCAATAATCAGCTTGCCGCTGCTTGTCTGACTGAAAACCTCCGGGAAATCGAAGCATATTAGTCTGGCTTCGTGAGTCCATAGAAAATGGTCGTGTGTGCTACCTGCCCCAGTAAGCCACCAATAGAAAGATGACACCTGGTTATTCATGAGGCTAGCGTTCTCCGGATCTCGCAAAAATGGTCTTCTAGACTGCACAACTTTGGAATAAAATAGGGTGGATAGAGATGAAGCAATAGTTGTCTGGGTCACATAAAGAACAAAGCTTTAGAATGGGTGAGATATTGTCCGAAAAGCATAAAAAAGAAGGAAGAGGTAAGCAACGGTTGGAGCGAATGCTGCAGGTACATACGTACAGAGAAAATCGTTGTGAAAAGCTTTCAGACCACGGGATGTTTAGCGTTGGGGGGGGGGACACTTTTGAACAGCCTTAGTAGAGAGTAGTGTAAAGGGTAAAGTTTGATATTTAAAAACCTGCTGGAATTTCAGCTTTCCTCTTTTGGGATTAGTTCAGGAATCCATAGGAATCGGGAACAGGTGGACAGTTTGGAGAGGAGAATTTCCAACTGACTGAGATTCCAGAAACACCGGCTTCCGGCAGATCTTCTGGATGGTTGATTACCCTTTGGTCTGACGAACACACCCTTATCCACGTGGATGATGGCAGTAAAAGAATTGCGAGCAATGATGTTGTTCGAGTTAGATTACGGGGAGGCGTCGCAATGACAGCGTTCCGGCCTTGTTTCATCTAACTGCCCCAAGATGTGAATGATCAATTCATTCCGGTAGTGTGAGTTTCCTGCGTTTCAATAGTGGGATACTGTCAGAGGGGTTTTTTGAAGGACTATGGGGCAAAAGCAGTGAACATAATCATGAATGGATGAATAGGGTCGGTAGTGAGTTACCGTTTTGATCTAGAACTGGGATGTAAAAAGAACAATCTAGGATAGGTGATTGCACAAGTTTCATCAAACGTTCGGCTGCCTCCCACGCGCCAGTCTGAAATAGTCAGTGTAGTCGTCGAGGATGCGAATCTCAACAGTGTGGTTTGATCGTTGGATGCCTTTGAAGCTAAAAGTCTGGAGTGACCGACAGACCCAGAAAAAATACTTAATCATTTGGGGGAGAGCATATTCAAGCCAAGGTGGCCGAGAGCCAGGTTAGCAACATTCGACACAGAGATTTGGAAGGCCGATGTATTGTGGACACAAACACACCCCCAAGAACGGCAACACTGCGGTAAGGGTTAGCCAGTAAGTCAGAGGTGTGTAGAATCAGCGTAGACGGAAATTTGTATTTCACTGATACGGTGGAGGCTAAGAGACGATGAACTTAGCTAGTGCAAATCCATCCGGAAGAAACCATCCACAGATAAAATCATTCTTTCCGCTGCCTTGACTGTGCTCTTTTCAATGCTTTGTTCCCCTCAAAAATGATCGTTTGGAAGAGAAAAATAACCCTCATGTTTAGACGTAATGCACTTCTCATAAGTTTGCTGAACACTCTTCGACAACCCACGACCGGTTTCGCCCTTATTGGGGCTCATCAGGTAGTTGCAATCCACGAGTTTCCGTAAAACTGATGTTCGACTTGAATCCAAATTGCAGGAAATTCGACACGTACATTCATTTGCATACCAACTTTGTTTTGATGGGAGACTCACCTAGAACCCAACTGAATCCCTCCCTTGTGGGCCCCAAGAAGGACGAAACCGGTAGTGGGCGCTCGTAGCGTTTTCAGCAACCTTATGAGTAGTGCAATACCTCTATAAATTGACCTTCTTTTATCCTCTCAAACCATTTGTTTCAGTCGTTCCAGACTGTTATTCAGAGGCCTTCGAAATATTCCAATAAGTCATCTATCTTGTTCACCGAAACTAAATGTCAGAGGATAACCATGAAGCGCTACAATTTTTAAAGCGTAAAAACATGTCAATAAATTCTAAGGTAAACAGAAGCGAACAAAGAAACATATGTCCCCGTGGTGAACAGTTGGATTTTAGCGATCATATAGGTGGCCAGCATGAACGCCAATCTGTCTACCCAGAGCATCGAGCCACAAAGGGGGCAGCTGTCATTCGCCAACGTAACCTGAAATCATGCTCCAGGAAATTGCCTTTTTCTGTATGCATTGCAACTTCCGTTGTCTTCTGTTCGTGACGGTTTCCCACACTTGTTGGTGATCCTAACACTATTGGAGTTCTTATTTGTTGATAAACTTAGGTTATCTTTGTCGTGACGTCATCTCAGTGTTCACGTCCAAGCGAATCAGGATATAACCCATCAGTTTATCTGCGGTCTTGTGATGCGGCAAAAGAACGTAATTAATAGGTAAATTTCGGTCACAGGCAATAAATGAGCATGCCAAAACACTCACAAATATTAATCGTGTACAGCATGTGACTGGATTTACACTCATACTCCAGGGTTATTGTTTAGTGCTTTCAGGAAAGAACTTAGTTGGCCGAAAAACTTTGCCTTGGCAGTTGACGACTGACGGATTCCTAGGGATCTTTTAGGTGGTTAAACTGTCATTCCTAGTTTCCTGAACGAACACTCACCATAAAGGTGCCGGGAAATCATTGACGGCCTACGAACGGTTTCTTCCTTCTTGGGACTCATCAATTAGGCGCAGCCCCCGAGTTTGCGCAAACTTTATGTTCTACTTGTACCCACATCGTACGAGAGTTGCGAAACACACTCATTTGCAAAGATTCTGGTTTTAAGGGAAGACTCAACTGAATTCCAGTTGAATCTCCCGTTACAACCAAATTGTTGTGCGACACAGTGTACTTCGCAAATTTTGTACAATTTAGGCGCAAGTAGAACATAAGGTCTACGCAAACTCAGTGACTGAGCCAACATGATGAACCCCAAGAAGGACTTAACCGTTCGTGGGTTTTCGAAGGATTTCCAGTAACATTATGTATGACGTTTCTTCAAGAAAACATACTGCGATATCCTAAATATCGCACCATATGAAACATGAGGCCTGTGAGGGCAAATAAATTTGTGGTCAAGGCACTGTCGCCTACAGCGAAAAGCCGCTTGATTCTCACGAATATGACTCCCCCGACAGTCCGTTATTTCGGTTAAGTTAGTACCAGGAAGTTCTTAGGATACTACTGTTACCAGACTTAGGTAGAGGAATGCAGCATTCCAGTTGCATCCTGACTAGTTTCTGTGGTCTCTTAGCAATATTTAGTCGATCAGTCAGTTAAGAATACTCTCACATGCAGGATGTTCAAATGACCAACAGTCCGATCACACTCAGGCTGCCCGTTCTTTAACTTTCCTTGCGTGGAGGTTGGTCGGACCCATCAAAATCAAATGACACTTCATTTTCCCTAGGTTCATATTGATCGAGCAGGCAAGGTGTTGTAATCGTGCACATTAGGATCGCCCCGTGCCTCCAAACCTGCTCTTCAAAAAACGATCATTTAACTCCAAAAATTTTATATTTTGGATCGATCGCGTTGATGGGAACACAGTTAAAACTCATAATTGATAAAGTTTCAACGAATCACTATTACGGTATTCCTCAGTCATTCACACAACCTGATTCAGCAGTTCGTAAAACTCCTATGTACATTTGGATGTAAAATACACTCAGGTCAATTTTGTTGAGAATTAACTTTTTGGCGTCCATTTAAAGGAATACAGTCAGACAAGGATTGCATACCACAGGCGTGTGCTTTGGTCTAAATCACTATAATCGACCCTAGTTTTGGGGTGAATTGTGCGAATAGTCGCCTTTTTAATATCTCGGTTTCATGATAACCAGTCGCGAGTCGCCTCCCTAACACACGTAGAATCACAGATGTCATACGTAGGCCAGTACCGCACGGTAACACGCATTCATGGTGAGTTCTCGGACTCACCAAACAGTACTACAATTTTATTCTCGAAAAACATTAATTGCAAGTCAGAAAACGAAAGTCAAAAGACGAAATCTGCTTTAGGTCTCCAAAACTTATGGAATATTTTAATGAAATCAAGAAAAAAGTAACTTGTAATCTACTCATTACGTCATCGTTGTAAATAGCTCGTAAAACGGCATCTGAGATTTTAACGTGACTAAAGACATGTGGTGCGTACTTCCCGTGCACTGACCACAGCGCGGATAAAAAATTACATTCAGACGGTAAGCATCCACCAGCTCTGGCTAGAAAGGTCATTGATGGTCGATACGTGGAGCACAAGGCTTATTTCACCCATATTTTACACCAAAAAAAACAGGTATCCCTATTCACACAGTTAAAAGACCTCAGCTATGGGCTCCAGTACCGCCGACACAATCTTGTAATACGGTTCCAAAGACTGCAGAGTTTCAGGTAAGCCGGTGCAGTGTGCCAACATTCACTAGCCAATGGCAGTCGTCCTCAATTCGGACAAAGAATCCCGGTTCCGGCATTCGTTTAGTGCCTATCCTTTTGTAAGCGATCCGCCTATACACTAACCACGTTCGGATTTTTCTCCCATTAATCATTATTAATTATTTCCGCATTATTTTACCGCAATACGTCAGAGTTTTGACCAAAATCTCGCTTCAACTGTTTGCCTGTAATAGAACGAAGCTAAGCATAAATTCAGGGGTATTTCCTTGTTGGTAAACAGCAAAATAACTGGAAACGGCTGTTGCATCATCAAATCCATAAAATAGTAATGGTTTAGGGATATTTGTGTTTCCTTGACCTAGTCGAGCTCTCTAGTTTTCATCAACCTAATAAGTAGTATTGAATGACGGTGTCGTCCAGTTAAAGGGCAACAGTTTTGGTTCGTGTGTGTGCTTATTCAACCAGAAAGGCAGTTAGAATTGGATTGTGTAGACATTACAAGCCGATCAAGCCGCCCGCTCATTTAGTGGGTATTTCTTAGTCGAACAATTGCAGCATGAATTCTAAAAGCCATGAAACAATCACAAAAACTTGATTAAACCACGACAACAAGAACTAATACGTGATTAAATAGGGTTGGAATATTTTCGAGTGACTTCCAGTTGCAGAACCTAAAAATTTGGAGCTAGAATAAGGTTAAATATTCATGTAATCATTGTTAAAGCTGGATAATGAATAGGCTGGTTTGCGCTGGAGGGATATCAGTAGTCATACTATTTCCGGAAATTAGTAGTTAGTTAGTAGTAGTTACCGGATGATCTGAACAACCCTCGTGTGGTTAGATTTTTAAGCACATCTCGTTTGAATTAGCACAAGTTGTGGTTGCATGAAGCTAAATCGCTTGGCGACGCTCTCCTGGTACTGGTCACCTCGTGGTTGTGCAGAGAGAACACACGTAGAAATGGTTATCCAATGGTTATTTTGCTAACTTTTACCCCACATACTAAGTGAATGGAACCGAGTAACTAAGAACTAACCAATTACTTGTAGTTCGCTGAACGTGGGCATTGGGGTTAGGCAACTATGGCAACTCCACATAAAATCGAGTACTCCACTGTGGTGAGTACACTGTGTGCTATTCGTGAGCCCTTCCGCCGATATTGTGTTACTCAAAAATATATGTTTTCGCCAAAAGTTCAGAATGAACTATGTTGATCGTTTTGGTTTCACTTAGCAGTTTCTAAATACAATGCACAGTGCGTCTGCTGTAAAACACAAGGGGATTTTTGCGTGTGGATGAGTATTTTCCACAGCAGTGCCGAATTTGGTGGAGTCTACAGGGTTTTTGGAAACGATGCGTGTCTTTAGCTGATCAGAGGTAGGTCAGTCTACCGTGAAACAGGTCAAACGTTTTTCTGATGAAGACACCTACCTAATGAGTCCAAAGAAGGACGAAACTAGTCGTGGGCTGTCAAAAAGTTTCCAGCAACATTATGAGCAGTGTCCTTTATGAAAATATATTGCGATATCTCGAATATCGTACCAACTGAAACATGAGGCGGCCTGTGTGCATCACATTCAGTTGAAGAATATCATAAACGAGAGATTCAGTTGAGTCTCCCGTGAAAAACAAATTGACATGCAAATGAGTTTATTTGTCAAAATCAGTCCAATTCGGGTCCAAGCAGAACATGAGGTTGACGAAAACTTGGGGACTGCGTTTAGCTGATGAGCCCCAATAAGGGCGGAACCGGTCGTGGGCTGTCGAAGAGTTTTCAGCAACCTTATGAGTAGTGTATTGTGTCCATACAATGTACTACAACATGTACCAACTGAAACATGAGGCGGCCTTTTGCAGCACATTCAGTTGAAGAATAAACAAGAGATTCAGTCAGGATTCAGTTTGGTCTGCCGTTAAAACCGAACTGGTATGCGAATATGTATCTTTCTCCAAAAGACACTCTGTTGCCGCTGGTTTGTTTGGTGGGCTGGGCAATTGGATTGCAGGATTTCCATCACCAGTCAAGGTGACATCATTAGTGTGCAGTGAGTGGCAGAACGTGGTTGTTGCACGTGCGTCGGTTGTTGTGAGGTTTACTCATCCAGGTCGACCTGGATCAATCATTGGATCCTATTGGTTTGTTGGTGGTGCTGTCTTCTGATCAGTTGCTCTCCGAGTGGCCCCGAAGACCGATTTTACCCTTTAAGGGACTCATCAAATAACCCTGGACCGAAATTTCCTTCAGTCCCACTTTGTACTTGAGTACCAGATGGTACAAATGCTGCGATAAAGAGGCTTCTGAAAATTTAGTTGACGTTGACGGGAGACTCCGTTGTAATCCCCCTCAAACTCTCATTTACAAGAAGTCTATGCTTACCGAACGGCTCAAGTGAAACTCACCTAGATCGCCGATGAACTCCAAATTCGTTTGTACATGAGTGTTTTTCACTTATTCAGTTTTGTGTCACCAAACTAGTCAAATGGCTGTAGGCAACAATATCATAGCTTCTGGTCTCACACTGGAAAGATAATGCGGATAGCACATCCAAATTCAACAAAATTTTACGAAAGAATGCGGTATCACATTCCAAACTATGCTTCGGTGGAACGCTGTAGCCAACACACGGTATGTGGTAACGTCACATGCATAATTTAAGTCCATTTGAATTGTTGTGAATAACTGAGTCGACACAAGCCGGTAAACACAAACAACCCACAGATTTCGTACATTTTCGAGTATAAGGTTCAGCAAAATCCGAAACTCGTCCCAATTTTAGGATTATCCACGAAAACTGCCAGGAAATTGAAGCCATGAAATGCGAAGAGAGACGGGAAAACTAAGCGTTGTGACCTAACGGTAGTCGTGACACTGTGGGGTCCAGCGTGAATAATTGGTCTACACATTTCTTCTTGTCTGAGTTTGAAGTCACCTACTCTAATCCCAGCAGCATTTCCCAACGCCTACTACTTAATATCCCCTGACTGATTAAGATCTGCTCGATGCTGGATGCATTCCTCATGGCTTTTATCGGGCGTTTAATGATAGCGACTTTCAAGTCTTTGGCCATGATACGTCTTATAGCTGAGTTACCAGTCTAGGCGTACAACCCCTCATTTTCGCAAAACAACTGCGCAGATAACCACACGGGAACCATGGACTGCTCTCTTTTGTCCCCGAGGCTGGCGTTGGACACTCAGCTGTTGGTGAACTGTATTCGACTTTCAAGGTTTGCCCACTATTCCGAGTAACTGGGGCACTGGTTGCACAATGGGACGGTTAAGTTACCGAGGAAATTTCAGCTTAGTAACCATAAGTTGGAAACAAATTTGCCAGCCTAGTTAACCTGTGACGAATAGGTCGTCTGGAGTAAAGTAATAAAGGCTGCAAAGAAATGAGGTGTGATCGACCAGAATGGAGTGACAATATTATGGTGTATTCAACGCAGGCGGACGATGGTGTTCACACTCAATTTGATTTCTTAGATGAAGACACAGATTGAATTGATCCTAGCAAAGCATGTAAAGTTAATTATCATCATCATCATCATCATCATCGACAGCATGACACCAGTGTTCAACAATGACGCTTCGCTCCCATACAACCATGATTTATCTGAAAGCTTTATTGTGAAGAAAAGAATAAAGGTGGACGGGAAGGGAAGTAGTGCTAGCTTACTACAATCATTTCGAGGTGCCTACACAGACCAGACACTCATTCAGGCAACCTGGATAGAAACTGACAACAAGAACGCCACTGACATCAGTTGGCAGCCATATCTTGCAGCGTCTCCAACCAGGCACAGTGAGGATCACGCGGTCCCCAACCTGGAAGGCGAGTAGCACCGACAGCACCCAAGCGTTTCGTAATCTCCTTCATACCCCTCTGCCAGGTCAAGGGCTGGCCACCTCTCTGCTTCCGCCACTCTGAATTGGGCATGGAAAACAGCACTCTCTTCGGCAAACGATGATTAGGCATACGCAACACGTGTCCCAACCAACGCAGCTTCTGGTGCTGGACACATTCTTCAATGGAAGTACCCGTTGCACAACCAAAAACTCGCTTTCTAATTGCCTCGTTACGGATTCGCCGACACAAACCCACACGAGTTATGGTTCTGAGAAAATGATTGTCAAACACCTGAAGACGTCTCAGTTCCGCTGCTCGAACAGGCCAAGTCTCACAACCATACAAGAAAACAGCCCGCACTGTAGCCTGATACACACGTCCCTTGAGATTCAGGGATACACCACTTTGACACCATAAGTGTCTCAAATTAGCAAACCCGACCCGACCCGGGCCTTGCAGATTCGTGCATTGACCTCATCTGTCACATTACAATCAGAACTAATACAACTTCCAAGATACGTGAAACGCTCCACAATATCGAGTGTAAGTGGCGTGTTCAGTGACTGTATGTCCAGGAGCATGAACTCACACTTTGTGGGTGCACAGCGCATAACAAAGGACGAAATGACTTTGGTCAGTTCATGCAAAAACCCCTGCCCCTTCTCCTCCTTCTCGAATACGGGAACAATGTCGTCTGCATATTCCAGATCGATAAGTTTTTCGTCAGAGTCTATCTGAAATTCGGATTTAATACATGACGCAATTATGAAGTAACCAACTGCGTTGAGGTTGCGCGGAGTATTCCAGACTCATTCGTGATCAAGAACACCAAGTCACTCTCATGACGAAAAAAATTCCACTGAATTCATGAGTATTCTAATCGAATGCAAAGACTCTACGCCTGTTTTTTACTTGAAAGTATCTCTATGGAAGCCAAGTTTCGGCTACCCGATTTCTCGACTTGTAAATGTCAATAGGACTCATCAGAATTTCTGTACGTTGCTGAAGTTGATCTTTCTTATCCAGTGATTATTGACAGCCCGGATTCCCTACATTTTTCAAACACAGCACCTAAAATGTGGTACACAGAAATAAACAAAACGGAGTGGCGATAGCGAAGCGTTAAGAGGAGCTACAAGCTTGACTTTTTATTTGAATTTCGCGCACACTGCGCTCAATTCTTTAGAAAAACAAAACGCTCAAACTACAATTTATGGTGGGTTCTAGCGAAATCCTCTCTGGGAACCGCAGCATTTGGACAGTTGTGCCATCTGTATAGAAATGAGTGATGGTCTTTGGTGTGTTCGCTGAGGTGGACAATTTGGTCACATCGTTTTGTCAGCGACTCAGATGAGAGCAGCAGTGCGTAGTGCAGTAGCATCGCGTCATAGTTTTTAGTGATGCATGGTTGAACAGGATGATACGTTTTGTGGATGGGGCTGACGTTCGACTTAAAGACCGAAACAAAAAAGTTGACGAGAATACGATGTGTGCCGATTCAAATGCATGGAATACTGTAACGTTGGACGGCCTGGTTGTTTGCACGGTTGTAGGGTCACAGGTTAGCTATCAGAAGGTATGGTTCCCAATCCCCGGTTTCCAATGCACGATGAACGAAGACACATGTCCAACCTAGAACATCTGAATAACTTGACGTACGGGAATACGAAACAAGCCGGGGATTTCCTTGGAGCTCGATACCGTTTCACAAACCCAACCAAACAATGTATCAATGTAGATCCAATCTATCCACCGTTGCAAGCTAAGGACCACCAACTTGATTGAAATGCTCAAAAGGAACCCAATTCCAAGTAAACGGGAAAAATGACGGCCTCGTTAGAGAAGTCAGGGTCAAAGACAATCTGGAAATCATCCAATCACAGCACGAGCAGAAGTGCGGTAGTACGCTGTAAGAATATACGTGGAAGAGGTAGCAGATATGGCACATTTCCTGTCCCTTGTA
>SJOL01004943.1:74765-92757 GCA_004794785.1 Opisthorchis felineus | reverse complement strand
TTATTCGTCAAGATTGAGGTCAAACATCCAAGTGTTTGCCATTCGTTCGGCGTAACAGAAACCGGTCTAAGAGTGTACCCGTGAAGTTTGCCCATTTCCGTCCCCATTATTGGAGAATTTTGCAAACTCCAGGGCCTTAAGCTGCAAAACGCTCGCCGCACACGTTATCTCAAGCATGTCTTTCCTACTTATGGGGCTCTTATAAAGAAGGAAAAAATCGTATTTCTTGTGTTTCCTCACCCTTTTTCCCACCTCAGGCCGTACTACAGCTATGCCGCTTTCTGATTGGCTGTACAATGTCGCGTTCAAGGTCAAATTCCTGACCAGGCCAAGTCAAGACAAGCCCGAGGTTGTTGCAGAAAACTGCGTCCGCTATGCCTAGAATGCCACTAGTTTAACATAATAGTCATCTAATAAGTTCAGATCGGTAGTGCGGAGGTGGTTTCATCCGTCAACAATGATTACCGTGGGTGAAATCTGTGCCCATCAAACTTGTCTCCTCCGCGAAAGTATCTCTACCTGTTGGTTTTCAGCGGGATGGAATAGTTTGGCGGATGGGCATCATCTAAGGACTCATAACAAGAACTCTGACCTTTAGCTGATAAACAATTCGGCAATTCATCTTTTTCCTAGTCTGAACTGCTGAACTGACCTTCGTTAGGTTATGGCTTGCCGGCTTAGCGACGAGATCTGTAGATCTCACATTCACTCTTTCGAATAAGTGGTACTGAAAAGCCGACCATTTTAAGTGTTTTGGGAGCTTGCGCCTGACAAGAAGCTCTGTAGTCTTGCTGTCAGTCATGGTTGGTAGTCACACACCCGAGCTTAACGATTCCGGTAAGCTACATGGCAAGTAAACATAAACAGTTTATTTTATAAGGTCACTCAAATGCTGTAGAACACACACGCGCTCGGCATTGTAACGTGAAGACGCGTTTACGACTGATAATTTTGTTGGTCAAAGTTTATTGGTACTTCGAGTCTTTACGGTTTCACCTTATCGGCGTCCATTATCAGCGCAAGTTTAGGTCACGTGTGAGACGGTTTGCTTCACGTACATACATTACATTCTAATCAACTGTTATCAGCATTCACGTGGATTCAAACATTACGCTACTGTAACTTTACGCAAAACTGGTTGCATTTTGCCGAAACTTTTTCGTTTTGGACTGAAAAAAGTGGAAACTAAAAAATCAGGCGGCAGAACTCAGTTCTCCTTAGGTGCGTAGTGTCCGTTCTACGAAGTTTGCTGAGTACGTATACAGAATCCAAGATCGATTAATCTGTTTTTCTAAACCTTAAAGGTCACCTTCGGTGTTTTATTTCTGAAACAATGTGTACATTTTATCCGGACAGGCAGTCAATTTGAGTGTGTCCACGTGGGATTTGAACCGAGGTCATCGTGGTACCAGTCCATAATGCAGTTCACTTGATCACCCAGCGAACTTGAAGTCATTTTTGCTTTACGTAACAGAAAACGAGGGTAGAGTGATGTAGTTTCCTTGTTCCCGAGGTTAGCGGTTTCGACGCTTCACATGCGGCAACGTGAACAATAGGAGTCCTCACCATTTTTAACCCTTTGCACCGCTCAGTCACTCCAACTTGAGCAACTTAGTGTGTGTGGTTTCTTATCCAAAGCGCAAAACGGATACCATTAATTGTTCGTTGAGGTTCCAGTAGAGCCCCTCCTTCAACTTATCCATGTTCTGAGTGGTAGTCAGCTCTATCTCGGTACGTTCGATGTCATTAGCTTATTACCATTTTAGATCTCTCTTGAAGAACGCACCGGTGGACCCTGTCTAAATCTGACCCCACATAGTGAGAACAGGCTCCTTTCAGGACTGACCAGTTCCACTACCTTGTTTCGTGCGGTTTTGCATCCGTGGTCGATAATTCATGGGGATTCGGATGAAGTCTTTCTTCACAGTGTTGTTCGCACTAACTTAGTTTGCCAGTGGACGCATTTGGTCACTTGCGTACAATGTAGTGACCAAGTGGGAAATATGTGTGACGGAAATTGGAAGATCGCGCTTGCTCAAGGAGGAAAAGACCGATAGTGGGCTGTCCCAATGTTTTCAGCAACCTTATACGTAGTGTTGTATCGTGAAACTCGATATTTATTGCAGGCTGTCGGATAACCCAATCGTAAATAAGCTGGAGACGTTCTGTGCTAAGAAGTACTCACATACTCAAACCCTGATGGATAAGTTTTGCACCAGTACCGAATTATGCATTCAGACTTTTTATGAGAGCAGAGCACATCACAGTACCACGTAGAATCAAAGTAAGTCGGCTTCCACCCAACAGCTGCTAATGAGCAGCAGCGGATCCGGTTTTGAGGGAGAAGTTAAGGCTTACATGGCAGCGACAGCTGACTGCAATGAAGCTTCAGAATGTCGGATATCACCTGCGTTAGATGTGTTTATAATAGACACGCGCTAGTATGACACTGCGATTTTAAAGTATGCAGCTTGGGGCCACAACTGAAGCCTTAGTAATCCGGCTGCCTACGCTGTGTCCTTACCGCACAACAAACAGACGGTCACTCTCTACGTTCCCCCAACCTTATCCAACCCAATCAAATAAGCAGTGATTGCATATGCCATATGACAGCGATGCTTCGGATGAACGTTTGATTGCGTGTTTGCCACAGGTGCTAATATGATATAGCTTAGTTTTTCTCACTGGTTTTAGCGCCTGAAGAGAGACCGCTGTGTATGTCAGCTAAGCCGATGTAATCTGTTTTTTTTTCGATACTGTTGTCCTAGTGAATAACACTCATCATCTCATTTGCGAAAAATTATGTCATGAGCAAATGAGGGGTAGAGAAAGAGGACTGCACGATTATCCATTGCGATGCGCATTCTTTGGCTTTCTCTTGAGGCTACATGCGAAAAAGGGTTGGTATGCAGTAAACTAAGATTGTTGATAGTTGGGAAAGTTTAATGAGAATTTCGTCTTGCAAACGAAGCTAATCTATGCTGAAAACCGAGAAACACTGTACAGAGGTTCCATCCTTATCGAGAATCACTATCATTGAGTATGTGACGAAACTCCTGTAGTGGGTCTGGAACTGGACGACCTCTCGGCTTGTTGTTCAGGCACTTAACCGTTCGGCCACGAGCTGCTGAACAGCCACGTGATTAACCTGCATTTAGACAGGATATGGTGCCACTCATCCTTCAGTCACGTGATTTAATCCATTTCGTCATATGTGTTGACGGGCTCCTCGAGTGACGACTAGCCAGATGGAATTTGACTCGACGGGTGATTATTATTCTTTCTCTGAACTACTTACAGACTGCTGGTAGTGTGAGGAACCTTGGGAATTTACATCGGCCTTCAAGCACATATTGGTTTCACTTGCAGGACGAATTCTTCATCAAACAGCCAACTAGGAATACTAGCGTTTGTCGCTTGTAGTTGCCTTTCTTGGTTTGCCAAACTCAGGGTTAAGTGTCTTCTCACTGGAGACGTTTCTTCCAAGGGACACTCTCCTACTGGCACAATAGTAGGTTGCTTTTCTCCTGGGCCACGATTCAGTACATCAACCTACCAGAAACAGTAGAATTACAAGGACAACCCGTGTGCAGACGTCTGATTGAACCTTATCTCCAGAAACCCCTTTGCAACGACTCCCTCTCTACTACGGATACGTACATTCATACGGCACTCGCAACTGCCACACTACTTCCCGGATACGACCAATTTTGTCCGACTTTTCGAGGTCATAATGGACTGCGAACACATAGGCACATTATCCTTCAAACATCACTTTTCTTCAGGTTTCTAATGTCAGGCAAAATGTATGATATAAGATGGACAAAAGTCCTGGTCAGTTAGTCGACCAGCAAGAAGCATGCTCAAACTGTCCCATCTAGCAGTGTGGCATCGTAATGCTCACTATGGCGACCGAAAGCGAACAAGGAGTTAGCAGTACCACTCAACACAGATCACGCGCTTTCTATCGATTGTTCATAGAAAACACAAAGATGCGTACCTGTAACAGAACTCCAAAAACCTACACGGGGAAGAACGTGCACTCAAACAATTATAGGTGGGTCGAGTTGGAAGACTGTGCCTGAGAGGTAAGGAACGGAACAATCTAGTTGACAGTATAGCAAAGTAACTGCCCTAGAGCTCTAATCGGGCGACAGAAGGCATGCAAACATCCAGGTCTAGAAGAATCCAAAAATGATGGACGAGCAGACTGACTTCATTTAAAAAGTCGCAACATCTTATTAAACCTACACTATGTTCACAGTTCACAACACCTTAGGCCGATATACCGTGAAAGCATAAGGCCCTATGGATTCATAACACTACACTTTGCCCGGAAAGTCTTTTCAAATGTATCGAACCGTCGGTTGGACAACTCCGCAGTTCGTCACAAACGGTGCAAACGATTCCCATCTCAAAGAGCCACAGAGATGAAATAACTCGGACTTGATTCCGTGATCACGTTACACACACTAGATCAAGTCGAATTCGGTGCACTCTAATTTGGCTTCAATCCGCACGCCGATCTGCAGGCAGTGAGAAGACTAACTTCCGTCTATTATGAATGGTCTAACTGTCACCGTAAAGATACGACCAAGTGGAAAAGCTCCCATTCCCTTACGTGTCCAGTATGATTGCTGCAAACCAAAACCCAGGACAACTGAGACGCACAAATACGAGCAGACATACCCATGCGACTTTTATCTCACTCAAGTCGACGCGCTCTTCAAACGGACCTTGATCCATGCTGGGTGACTTATACTCAGATGTCATATTCACTTGATCGTAAACATTCATGAGAACGGTCAGTCACGTTGGAAATGAGATCAGACCCTATTTTGTCAAGTTTTACTTTCGTAAACCTAGCTACTTACGATACATTTGGCGTCCTGTTCCGACATCCCGGCTAATTTGGATTTTGGTAGCCTAATGGAGATGTGTCCCTTCTGTACAATTCTTCTGCTTTCTAGTACCACTTTCTAAGCTCCTTGTTGGAGCACACTAAGCTCATGGTGGATTTGACAAACACGCTTTAATCGTGAGGTCTACAGTGGAAGTTTTTGTTGTTTCAGATGTCATATTTTACCGGTATTCTAATCACTTGATTCTCGAACGCATACAAAAAGGTCGGACTGCGCCTTGCGACACATTCATCAGCGTGGGGAACAAAAGAACGAAAGGGATGAGAGGGTCACAACCTAGGGTGAGCCATGGCGTCAAAAACGAACAGGGTACAGGAAGCGCCGTTTCTGTCCGTTAAGTTGGCCAGTTCCGTTCTACAGTAATCAGTCATGTACCCGGTTCTGGACGCGGCTATCGCTGACAAGGCGGAAGCCCGAGCAGGTTACTTCGTTTCAGTTAGCCATAAATAAGTGTTCTTTCTAAAACAATCAGTTTAGATTTGAGACATTCTCCAGGTTTGTTTGAACAGCGAAAGACACCAGTAGGACCACAGGAAAATCTGTTGTTATAGATACCTTTCCGCTGCAAATTTACGTCTATTAAAATCCGATACACAATTTTTCTTGTCCAGTTAAACCAGCTGCGAGATTTGGAAACTTCGCATTTCTCTCCTCAGCCATCATACCACCTATACGGATACATTTCACACAAAATATTCACATGTTTTGAGAGGAATTAATCACAGCGTCTACTGATCCAATAATAATTTTGAAAGTTTTAAGGCAGATGGGTAGCTCACTTTATTGATTTTGTGCGGGCAAGCCTGGTCGATGATGACCAGTTGACATTAATTGATTACTCAACATTAATTGAAGTGTACAATTAGTGCTGTTTCGCTTGAAGAAAGAACTTTGGGACTGACGTAATGTATTGCTCATAAGGCTGTTGAAGAATGTTCAATAGCCAACGACCCGTTTCGTCTTTCTTAGGGCTCATCAGGTTGGCAAAGTCCTCGAGTTCCCATCAACCTTACGTCCTACTTGGACCCAAATTGCATGAAGTTCGACTGGTAGCTTCATCTGCATACTAATTTGATTTTCACGGGAGACTCAACTGGATTCAGGCGAGTCTTCCATAAAAACCAAATTGGTATGCAGATGGATCTATTAGTCGAACCTTGGGATTATTTTATCATAATAGTAATCTGAAAGCGATATTGGGGTGGGCTGCATTCAGGCAGTTGAACAAATTGGACTATGTGATTCGGCTGGGCCTTCCCTAGTGACTGGCTTATGCTTGTGATCAAGAGATGGCGAGATGGCTCAAGTGGTTGGAGCGCGAATTTACTGACCGGAAGGTCCGTGGTTCGAACCCGACCTCCGCCTCTCGACTTCCCCTGTCTAGGCTTGGGCAACCTGGCAGTATCTCAGCCCTCTTGCTTCCTTCTGGTAGCGTGGCAGTTAGGCACCGAAAGGGGGCTACAGCTGAACGATTGTGATCAACTATTCTGATAGGCGCTCAGCAATGCACCCGGTCTCTCTTGTCTAGGTAATTCTCGCCACAAATCTAGGCGAGCTGGTAAATAATACTAGAGGTTGGGCCTTTGAAACTCCTGTCCCATACCTTGGCGGGTTCGATCCGGCATGTCTTCAATAACACCACACCACATTATTTGTGCGGTTTGTTATGAATATCAGCTGCCATTTGGTGAAGGACAACCTTCATCTTTCTGTAGTTCTTCACTGCATAATCCATATCTTTGCACTGTTTTGGATCTCTTTTAGCAAAAATACAGTTCCAGAAGCGCGTATCTTCCCGTTTTTCCCGTTTCGGAGACATTCTGGTCTACAAATACGCCTTGTTTGTTTATATGGGATCCCTAACAAACAGCAGTTGTAACCTAGTGTAGCGAATTGCATGCATTGTAGTGTCCAGATTTATTTGCAGTACACGGCTGTTCTGTGTTCAGTCTGGAAGTAATGTCGCAAAACTGTCTAGGTGTACCAAACCATCTAAATTCTAAATTCTATAAACTCAGCAACCAACTATAACGGGCCCTTTAATACCCTGTAGCGTTCCAAGTCTCGATATCTTGTCCAATTTGAGAAGTTATGACTAGGATCGTTTTCGGAAAAGTTTGGTAAAAATCGGTAGGTTTATGACTAGGATCTTCACCAGCGATAAAGTCAACAACAAGCTGAATGCTCGGTCGTGATATGTCCAACTCTCGGTCAATGCCTCCGTTGGCTAATCTGCCCACGAATGTGAGGTTGTTAGATGGAACATCGTACCGACCGTGTGGTCGAAAACAACTGGAGGAAGGCACCAGACTCAGAAATTGATTGATTTATGCATTCGTTCTGTGCTACATAGAACGGACCAAAAATGTATTAAAAGCAACTTCACCATAATTCAAATTTCCTAAGTAAATTCTGCTCTGAGGTTAACCTTTTGCGAGGGTCACTTATCGTTGTCGGTCACTTTGATTGGGTTAAACAATTTTATTGCATTACATTAAAGTGTCCTTCATGAAGAACCTTTTGAATAGAGAACGTCTTAATCAAAAAGACAAATTTTGCGGCAAAAGTTTTCCCCATTATATTCTCCATTATCCTCATCGACGGCACCCTTTTTCCTAAAGATCCAGACAAAACGCATAGAGCGTTCAGCTGCAACGCCATTTCTGTGCCTAGCTTCCATGCCACCCGAAAGATTCATGAGGGCTGAGATACTGCTAGGTTGTCCAAGCCTAGATACAGAGACTGGGTTGAAACCACGGACCTTGTGGTCACTACTGAGCTACCTCAAGATCCAAAATCGGGATCACCAAATCTCGCTTCTAGCCTCGTAATACTTTGGCTAAAACTTATACACATATCAAGTCACGTGGTGCTCAATCTACCTGACAACATCACAAACTCCTGAGTTCAACATCCATCTTGGCCCTTCAAAGGCAGTGAGTGGATGGTCTGCAGACCAGAGGGGTTTTAGGACCCTGCTAAGGACCTGCTTTCCCACTTTCAAAGTAAGTGGACACACACCGATTAAGGAATGTCGCTTTTGAGTAAGAAGCAACTTTTCAATAAGAAGAAAGGTCACACGACCACAAGAATACAATGTAGTCCAACTTGGCTTAAGTGTAAGCGATTCACGGCATGGTTGTCAAACCCAATAAATAAAACAAGCGGAAATCTGTCAGGCTTGTTCCACTACCTTCTCTCGCGCTCATTTATACCGTGTGAACAGGAGTGTAAAGTTTTTGACACCGAATCAGAATGATTTTGAAGTAGCTACGGCAAAAATCAATCAGAAAAATCTGAAAGAATATCAATTCATTATGGTTATACAAGATGAAATCCAGTTATTCTATGAGCAAATGAGACTTGTCCAGAGGAATATAAATCAAATAATGCGGATTCAATTCGCTTAATCATCGGCTAACATCCCTCACGTGAAAATAGGTCACTTCTAATGTCGTCAGTGACCCATGGCAAGAGATTAACCCACTTAGCGGCAACTTCTTCTCGTGTAAATGAGAAGTCGGCTGCGCGGATTTGACGAGTCGCTTTTGCTCATAATCAGCGGCCAGAAGCACTATCCGAAATGTCGCATGGGACATGGAAATTCAAGTGTTCATCTTCAGATCTGATTGTCTGCAGCCACTCTTTCAACCAAAATCCGGTTAGACCGCGCCAATCGGAGCAGGGAAGTTGGTCATATCGGCAGTCTGGATATGTCCATATCATTAGAATCGACCCCGCCGGATCAGATTTGAAAGCCCTAGAATAGTGTGCCAGTATTTCGTGACCACTCGATCGTAATGGCGCGGATGTCACGGCTTAAAACCTATTACGTGGGTCTAATGCATTGCAGTGATATGTATCAGTTGCGTATACGCAAAACGGCGAAAAAAAAATTAGTATCCCGTTACGTATTCCCAAATGCCTGTGACAAACCTGTCCAAATGTGATTTAATCACATCGTTGATCGGCCATTTGTTGGCAAACAGAGTAGTACGTGGCTAGTAACTGGAAGATTTCGGGTTTTATTTTCTTGGAGATTCATGAGGTGTTGATGATTCCCGGTAAGTGTTGAAAAACTGTGGCATAGACTCACTTCAGTAGCAAGGTGAACTCCTAATAGGAACCAGAATGTAAAGAAAACTTCATTAATACGGTGCAGAAGGTATACGACTAGATCCTTGTTAGCCGTCTGTAACACTATTAAAAATACCCGTCGGTAAGAAATTCTGATACTCTGGCTGATGTTTCCATGGAGTGGGAGTGAGCTGCCTTCCATCTGTATTCACCTGGAGATACAGTTGACACAGACCGTGTGTTATGTCATCGGTAAGTCTGAATTCCTTTTCTCTCACGTATACTCAATAAAATTATTGCATTGACCCAGTACTATGAAACATTTATTCCTTACTTCAGCCTTCGAAGAAATGCTATCAGCCTGGTTGTGTTCAGTGGCCGGACTGTTCATTATCTGCCATGCCTGTGTGACCTTTCGGATGGATGAAGGACACAGCGTGTACGCCATGACGGACGATCCAATGGACAAGTGCATTGCAGCATGTTACGTTTGCTTCCTTCGAATGGTAAGTCACTACAAGCGATGTCCCCGTCATTCGTGTGTCTTGTAAAAGTGTTGCTGCCCGCCACTCTCAGGTTAGCGTATCCTGACCAGGAGCTCAGACAAAGACATCCCCTAAAAGTATAGAGTTGGTGTAGTTTCCCCGCCAAGTTTTACTATTTCCATGAGAAGTTAGTTGATGCGGGACACAAAATTCCTCTGTGTTTGTTAACTTTGCTCGCTTGAGCAACCTTGAACGCTGCCACTGCGCCGGCTAGCTTCGGAAAATGTTACTAAACGTTACTACTTATTACAGGTGAGTAGGCAAAAATTTGGGCCAAAAAGTGACAGCAACATGAAGTGGCTGCGTTGGTTATCACAGGAAACGGTCACTTGAGAAAGCTTTTATCAGATCATGTATGTAATCGAGTCAAAACCACAAACACCCTCCCTTAATTCGGCTGAGTTCATCCTTGGATAGAACACAATGAAGGAGTACCACACCGCGGCTTTGGTTGGTCTCTTGCGGTTTGCAGCAAACTGTGGAACACTGGGAGGGTCAGCTCAGGGCATATTTAGGTCAAAGTCCTAACCAAAACAGGCCGAAACTAACAAGGATCTATTTGTTCAACTCGGAACCAGGTGTCCATATTTTTCTGAGAGGTGTTCACTTCAAGTTCAACAGACTTCTTGGGACACGCAAGCCAAACACCAGTTCTTCGTATGGATAAATGGATGAACTTAGCATTCTGCATTCTGGTACAGGGAATCGCTATGAATCTGGCGTGTTTCCGCTTAGAAATTTGGCTATAAACTTTGAGAAATAAATAACTAAGCCAATGTGTTGACCGGAAAATTGTTTTTACTACGTGCTTGTTTCGTACCTTTATATGCATGGAAAACCTGAGAATAATGATCCAACGGAAGATAGATAAAAATAAAAGACAGCTCAGCAGTTTCTCTGGCAGATAATCGTCTCTAGAATACGACAAAATTCAAATCTTTCCTTAGGGAATAGTAGGTCTTAAAAGTATACCTGAAAGTTTTGTTTTTTTAGGTGAGCTTTCCTAAAACGTCTGTACCCACTTCCTGAGACCTTAAAAGCCTTTTTCACCTTGTAAGTTGTTTGATGGTTATTCTTTTAATAGTGCATACATATTTACTAGTCTCAATATCTCGGCTAGCTTGTCTCCGACTTCGAAGCATCCGGCTGAAGTACAGTTGGAATGTCCAACAAAAAACCAGGTGCCTGCATGAGGATTCGACGCACCGTAACCTATACTATGGCTTTCAAAATCCATAAAAAAACGTAGAAAATGTGTCCTATTCCGCTTGAGATCAACGTGGACGGCCACTTGAACGTATGATACAGGGTTCCGCTACAAAACCTAAGTGGGTTTTCATTGCGTAGTCATCCTGTAAATCTTCCTAGTTCTCTCTGTTCTGGCGTCGGAAGCCAAACTACCGGAGAAAAACAGGCTTTATAAGGAATTCGCACACCATCCTGGTGGGGTATATGGATAGAAAATGCAAAAACTTCAGTCACTGATTGCACTCATTGTCTTGTTCCCTCCCACATCATCCAGTTTTTTGGTATTACTGTGGTCCCAAAATCCGATGGAATTAAAGCAATACTACATCTTATGGTTCATGTGGCTGCCTGATGCAGTATTCGAAAATCAATTCCCCTCAGGATAGATCGCTTTTTAGATTAGACGAGGTTCGGCTCTTTCAGACCCTTTCCAGGATGAGAGAGCCAGACATGGTTATTCATGGGATGACGGTTGTTCCGCATCCGTCATTTGGCCGTCCTTTTGGACTCACTGTCGACACGCAGGACACTCAAGAATCTGTGACGAATTTCGATACAATGGTCAGAACGTTTATGAGTACACGTAGTACTTCATCGCTGTAACAATCCTCCCGTCAACGGGTCCTTTTATGGTGGGGTTATGCTTAGAATTGGTAGTTAGCAGAAGCAATGTATGACCAGCTCTCTAATCTGACCCAACTTGTTTGACATTCTGAGACTGCGCTAAAGAAGGAACCCTATATCGAACATGAAATCGTACGATGGAAGTGCTGAGAACTTGAAAGCTGCAAGTGTCGTAAACAGCCACGCGGTCGTTCAGAGGTGGGTCATTTCAGGGAGGGTTGTTTGATGCCGGGAGTACTGTACTGGTCAAATGGCTGCACCAGTCGCCGAAAAAGTTCCCATAGACATAGACGCACATGGAAGTGAGTTTCCCTGAAACCCTGTTTGACTGTGTTCCCCATGCGAGCGTTTTACTAAGGGACTAATGATTATCTGGCACACCGGACGACATATACCATTAAATTTTGGTCCTTGGTGCATATTGAAGCCGGTCAACATATCGATTGCTTCTTCACAGGTTTTCGTCTCCCCAAGTAAGTTTACCTATTCATCCAAGCTCACTTCATCTCAGGGTACTGAGCAGGACATCGTAAAATTGTAATGCATCAGTATCGACGATTATGACAGTCGTATGTGTTGAGCTCTCAAGAAGAGACGCGATAAGACCATGTACTGAAGTGGACCAACGAACCGCGGCTCGTACAGTTGAACATTGCTGTGTATCCAAAGAATCCTGCATACTGTTGAAATCTACGGTCTCATAGAACAACAGTTAGTTTATCGCATTAACTACCGTGTCAGGACTGACAAGAATGTTGGGTCGTGGAAACCTTAAAGCTAGCCAGCATTTTCAAACGTGAGGTGTTCTGTGGTCACCTTCTAAACACACGGCTAGGCACTTTCCTTGCCGTGCAGTTGTCTGAAACTGGCTCGCTGCAGCCTGCTCACCCTAAGCTAGAGGCGCCCACCAGTGTGCTTTGCAGTATTCTATGAGTTTTGAGTCCTCAGCTCAGCGGAACACCTGAGCAATAGTGCGGTTTAAATCACAACGGTAAAGGATAGACAACAGACTTTTGTCATGAAATCTGACGTGTGAAAAGGAGGTAATTGCGTTGCAGTATTTTTCTGGAGTGCACTTTCGATGAAGAGAAATGCAATTGATCTACATTGCCATTTATATGGGATGAGCCAGCTGGACCTATACCGCATATTAACAGGAACGACATGGACAGCAAGATAGATTCCATATTATCATCAGTTGCCAAGAAAACTGAGATTCTCAGACGACTGTCGTTTCTTGTGGCTTTGGTAAGCGACGTCATTATTCGGCTTCCAGAGTGACAACAACTACACGTACAAAAGAAACCGGTCAGGGAGCCTCCTTTAGTGATGTGTTTTGCGTAGAATTAACCCGAAAAACCGAGAGAACTGTTGCGTCATTCTGAAGCGTAAGTATAGGATGGTATGGTTAAATATATTGAGAGCTACTGCGTCTACCGTTTAAGCGTACCTACCAGCAGAAGTAACTTTTAAGCAGTACTACTTATTTCGTTTTGAAACCTTACTGGTTGGAATTATTGAGTAGTTGAACACATTCTAAATGTAAACAGGTACAGCCAGTTTCTTTAATATGGTTAATATTCTACGCGTAATTTTACTCCCATAGTCTACGTGTAGCTGGCCATCTGTATTCTCTCTGTTGTTTTTACCAAGATTATCCAAATGGAGTGGTCTACTGATCCAACTTCCTCTATTCACCAAGTAGTTTCATCCTATCCTCTAAAGACGCTGTCCTGCCTCACAGCTTTTTCCAAATGGACCTGGCAACTGGTGTCAGAAGAAGCGTATTTCCACTTGCTGTGAAAGCCAATGTAATAGGCTATCTGTTCTGATAGACGTACGGATGTTACTGTCTAGCAGACCACTGTTCAGAATCTCTTTGTTCGACGGTGTCTACTATTGATGGGGTCTAACTGATTGGAGGTCAGCTTGTACAATATGAAGAGCTGGGGGAGTACTCAATAGCGTTTGAGGACTTATTGAGACCCAGCACCCGGCTTTTTGGAAAAATCTTTCGGAAGAGAAATGAATGTGACTTACATTTGGCTTGCGTGTAAGCACTCAGCAAATTTTAACCGTAAAATGAGGTAAAATGAAATGTAAAAGGCAAAGTGTAAAGTTAGATATATTGGTGAGATCCGTTAAGTTCCTTCAATAAGTGTGTTAACTCTTAGTGTTCTTAACTCAATTAAAAGCAAATCCGTTTCGAGGAAATTTCCCTTGCTGGAACACCTCCTTTAAAATCATGTCAGTTAGAAGCCATTGGATGGAATTTTATTGGACGCCTGAAAAAACTTTTCATTGTTGCGAGGTTCGGTTGTCCGGGCGGTCACTTACCTGACCTGGTGGTTGCTCTTCAGCTCAAACCAACGCAGTACGTAAATCGATCGGACTGCAAGCTACTTAAGTAAACTTTTGAGGTTCCGTAGCAAAAACCAAGTCTAAAAAACTGCTGAATTACTGTTTACCATTCTTGATAATTTCATCTGTATGTGTTATCAACAAAATTTCCATTATCGATGGAGATTTCGTCCTGTAGGTGAACCCAGTCTATAATAAAAAGCAGGGAAGCACTGTACAGCCATTTTATGGCTTCTGAGAGTCATCTGTAGATAAACCCTAAAGAGTTTGGAACCTGTGACTTCCACAGGCTAGTGGTATGAATACTTGACCGTTCGGCCACGAGCGACTGATAACCAGTGTGATTGACTTGCACTCGGACAGACACGGAAACCACATCACGTGGTCACGTATTGACTGGCTTCTCGAGTGACAACTTCTCAGGCAGAGGGTACACTCAACGTACGAAGTATTCTCTCTCTCCCTGTAAACTACTTATAGGTTGTTGGGTTTTCCATTGAACCTTTTTGTAAAAGTTCAACTGTGTAGCTGAACGTAATGAGTAATTAAATCATTTCAGGCAAAAACGAGGATAGATCTATTCTACTGCATGTGATTACCATCAGAGTATGGATCTCATGCACCAGAGACCCACACAGTTGAGCATCTTTGGGCAATGAGTGAAGGATAGTTCACCTTTGACTGACTGTTAGCTGCAAGTGGGGATCCGATATAATTGAAGGTGTTAACCATTTTTATGATGCGTTGGTCGTAAGGCAGATAACAGCAGCGTACATACTGCCATTGGTACAGGTGCAAATCTCTCTTAAAGCCATTGTCTACGTGAATTTCGCCGTGGATGTGGACGGGGTTAGATATCTGTTATCAATAAAGCTGCCCCTTGACCATTTGGTTTCCAATTTACTGGCCGGAAGGTTTGTGATTCTAACCCGATCTATGCATCTCGACTTCTCCTGTCCAGACTTGGGCAACCCGACAATATCCCAGCCCTCGTACTTCCTTCGGGTGGCATGGCAGCGACGATTCCCGTGAGGGATGTACCTGTTTCATTTCCCCAGCCGTCGACAAATCCGCGATGGAGAATTGGGAATGACAGGAAGAGTGGACGGTTAGGTTGCTTGGCCAATGAGAATTTACTATCGGGGAATGTTTCTGATCCCAATTGATTGAAGTAGTTCGTTCCCCTGCTCAGAATTACATCCTGACTGACCGTCTATTGTATCGTGAGACCACCTATAAGTTACGCCTGAATTGGGCCTGTCAGACTACGTGATAGGAAGAAGACAGAAGACCAGGAACAAGGCTGTACTGTCAGTGAAACATTGAGAGCCAGTATGTACATATGGCTGAGTGAACAACTATGAACAGAAAGTGTGGATGGTTAGGTGGATTGGCCAATTAGAGTTTACTGTAAGGGAAAGTTTCTGAAGGTGCTACTTTCGATTGAGGTAGTCCGTTCACCGGTCCAGCATTACACTGTGATCCTCCAGTTGAATTTATAGGCTATACGAACAAAACAACCATAGCCCCATATTTTGACTATAACCGAACTCTGAGACCCGGCCAATTTCATCTTTTTCGTGAAACAGAATCTTTCACATCTTTATTTTCGAAATATCATGTGTTGGTGAGTCGTCAGGACAAGGTCGGCAGCTGATGACAAGTTTCCAGATTTACATTTTTTGTTTAACATCATTAATGGAGAAGTCTGACTGAGTTGTTTCTTCTTTTATAAACTGGATCGCCCGTACTAGCGTAAAAAATCCACTGAGTCTGCAGACGTTTCCAAAAGATGTTTGACTAACCGGAACCTTTTTCCACGATCCTTTGCAGGAGGAAGCCATGCTCAATTGTGTCAATTCAGTCTGTCAAGCATCCGAAAGTATGAAATTTCCTGAGAAACCTGAGCAACTATGTGCCTCACTACAGGAGCTCAGCAGATAACTCCGCAATGGATACTGTCCGACTCGAGCGCTTGACCGTTGTCACATCTCACTTTATTGCTTTGAAAAATAATTCAGAATTGTTTAGCCTGTTCTTTCTTGCCCTTCACTTGGTCCATTTGATTTACGAACGCCATTGTTACTCATACAAAACATTGCACTTATTCTAAGGTCAGAACAGCCATGTGCTCGAATTAGATTGCAGTCTGGTTACAACTGGATGCACTTCTGTACACTTGGTAACGTTCTCAACAGAGATGCACGAACAAAGCGCTTTTCGCCTGATTACTGTAGAAACCCGATGAACCACGTACTAATAATTCCTCCTCGATTCATGGCGAAACATTGGCGAGCTAATTACAAAACTCAGTGAACAGACCAAGGGCCACCTGATAACCGTCATTAAACGCACCTAAGGTACAAATATTTCGACGCCCTGCCCATAGATATTCCCATTCCTGGACAGGTCACCCCTGCCACTACAGAGACTTCATGGTTCCGCTTCTAAGAAGTAACTTTACTCCCAGAAACTCTGACTAAGCCACCTGCTATCAGATGCGAAATGCCACATTTCAAAATGAGTAATGAGCGATCCTAAGTGCAAGCTAATGAACTGGTAAATTCTCAGTTACTTGAGTCACGGTTAATCTAGTTGGAAGCTGATTTAAAGTCTCAGGTCAGAAACACACCCGATGTGAATAGTACATAGCAACAAAAGAATCCGTTGCTAAGCTTATTCTGTCCCAGTGGATCCTGTACGCGAGGATCCCCTTGACTAGCATTGAATGTAATTTTACATCATCGTCACAAGTGTCATCAACATCACCATCGACAGCACAACACCAGTGTTCAACACTGTTGCTTCGCTGCCGTACATCCATAATTTATTTGAAAATCCTGTTGTGAAAAAAGAACAGACGGGGAGGGGACTCGGTGCCAGCCAATCACAATCATTCTGAGGTGCTCGCACATCCACATATTCAGGCAATCTGGATGGAAAATGATAACAAGAACGCCAATGACATCGCTTACAAGCCATATCTTGCAGTATCCTTAAACAGGAACAGTGGGGATCACCCGGACCTCATCCTGGAAGTCGAGTCGCACCGACAACACCCAGGCTTTTCTTAGTCCCTTTCATACCCGTCTGCCAGGTCAACGGTTGGACACCTCTCTGAATTGAGCACGGAAAACTATACTCTTCGGTGCACGATGATTCGTCGTCTTTAATGCCTTCACACTGTCGCGTTTGGATCTACTCAGGACTTCATTCCTGTATTTTAAGAGAGAGAATGCTAAGATGCTACCAATCTGAGTCAACCTGGCCCAAATTACGACCCGTTTGTGTTTACCTGATCAACTCTTAATATGGTAACTATTGCTATACATACTTATACATAGTACTTGACAAATAATCTAATGGACATTTTTCAGTGAGGAGTAAGGTGGAAAACAAAGCTATCGTCTTGTTTTATCAAGAATTCAACCAACCGTGACACACGAGTTGGTCGCCGTCGGGCGGCATATTCCCATATCTCAAGTGGCGCGTGTATTAAGCTACACAGCACGAGCCGTATGGTTATAAGGCGTGATCTCCGCGGGCAGCGGAACTGAGGCGTCTTCAGGTCTTCGATAATCGTTGTCTCAAGATTATAGCTCCGCAACGAGACAAGTGAGAAACGAGTGTCCTGTTGTGCGACGGGGCCTTCAATCAAAGGATGTGTCCAGCACCAAAGGCTGCAGTAGGTTGGTCATGTATTGCGAGGATGAAGTCCTGAGTAGATCCAAACGCGACAGTGTGAAGGCATTAAAGGCGACGATTCCTGTGCACAAAGGAACATCGATGCTGCTCACGGAGTGCCTGAGAAGACAGCTTTGTAGTTAAGAGCGTAAGAAATGAGGAGGATCCTGGGGGTATTTGAACAGAAATGGGCATTTAGATTTGCCTGTCAGAAAAGCAGTAACGGACGCGAATAGAATTCTGCTACCCTGCCTCAAGGCGATTAAACCTGATTCCAGTATGCCACAAAAATCGCGGTTCAGTAGTACAAAAGTGTTGGCAAAGTAGCCTTAAGGAATAGAAATGTGCAGGGGGAACAATGGCCCAATGAAAACACGCGATTGCCAGACTGTTAAAAATGCATCCTACGCCTAACCATGCTATAACAGGTCGAGAACAGCCTAACTCTCACTCGAATTGACAGAAGACATGTGCTACGATATGTTAATATTTCACTTACGCTCTTCAGTCACGGACATAAAACATGGAAGT
>SJOL01004943.1:59934-74705 GCA_004794785.1 Opisthorchis felineus | reverse complement strand
TACTGAACACCGGACTGACCCAGTCAACTCCTTTTGAGTCCACAAACCTCAGTTTTAGCAGACTGCACACAAACAGCTGGTTAGCCTTGCATTGATCGGGTGACTTGCAGAAATCAACCAATCAGTGTCGGTTTAACATTATCACTGTTCTTTATTCCGAGAACTTGGATGTTTCACGTCCGTGACTAAAGAGAGTAAAAGAAATGTCAACATATCGCAGCACATGTCTTCTGTCAGTTCGAACGAGATGGGACCAATGTTTCAACACTAGACACAATCGATGAGCATGGAATAGGACTGTATTTGATAGAATTGTCCGCTGATGAGGGGCAGTTGCTTGAGGACATGACCAAAGTGATAAGATAAGAAAGTCCTTTGGTCTGATGCTTTAAAACGACACAGGACACACTGCCAGGTTTACTGACCTTATTTTCAGTGAGATTTTTCCTTCGTCATATACAACCGTCATGGATACCACGGCAACTTCTTGATTCACAAGCCCTGGTGGGAAACGTGTACCTAAATGTCTAGTGTTAAGCACCCGATTGGTATTTGTGCCAAGTGTTATCCCAATAAGCGTTTTCCTTCGTTTTCTGACTCAATGAAGTATAGATGGTCTTCCGCATACTCGTACCTATCAAATACGAGATAATACCCACATCAGGGGTATGTATCAGAATTTATCGCCTTTACAGAACAAATAGGGCAATCTACGGCCGGTGCCTCATCCCCATACTTGTTCCTTTAAAGCAACAAAGTTTCTTGAACGCGTATGCTCTGTAACGATCTACGCGGAGAGAGGGTAAAAGTGAAAGCCGTAAATGACGGCGTAATTACTGAAAGTGAGACATGTACCTACGAACTCTTGCTTGCCAAATGGTGATGCAGCGTCCTTTCGGTGTTAAGCCGCCATGCCACCTGAAGGAAGCACTAGGGCTCAGATACTGCTAGGTTTCCCAAGTCTAGACTGGAGCAGTCGAGACACGGGGATTGGGTTAAAACCACGGTTAGTAAGCTCGCTCCTTAACCACGTAGCTGTATGGAGCTTGCCAAGAGATCAGTTGAATCAAACGTTGCCAAACAATACGCTAATTATCGACGTCTTTGCTTAATGGTGGGCTAGTCAATCATCTGCTCCGTAATGTTTTTTTCCGTGACAGCCAGTCGGTGCATGTCATCACACACACCGAGAAATCAGAAGAATGAGTTGTTTCATCCAAAATGATTTAGAGGTCAACTAAAGCTGATCAGAGATGGATCAACACATGAATGCCTTTTGCTTTGGGACTTCATGCATTGCTCTAGTTCAGAGGGCACGTCTGATCACTCCACAGACCTTATCATACAAAAATCTCAATTGAAGTAAATCGATACTTGGAATTGGGTGAAACTAACGTCCAGAGCATAGACCAGAGTGTTCCCTTCAATAGTTGTCCAATGTGCAGGCGGACGAACAACGAATACAAATGTGACGAGTATGTGACCAAGTTCGACCTCTCCAATACATGGGTTAGTCCACATGAAAAGTGGTGGTTTCGTACAAAGTAACAGTTGCTTAGGTTGACTGCCTAATTCACAAGAGATTAAGAGCCCCGGACGTGGAAAGCAACTTTGTTCACAGTTGTTTTATGTTCATTATCATTTGACCGGGCTTCACTCCTCTGGAAGATTTTCGTGATAGACAAGCAAAAATGTGTTTTGTCACTCTTATGTAATCAATTCGACGATCGCAAACAATATGCACAAAGTCTTTAAAGCTCGAAGACACACGTATCCTAACAAAATACACCGACGATTTCGGTGTTGCTAAGGCCTGTCCTCCAGGTGCAAGCTCCACGCTGTTCCGACTGAATACCCACATCAATTGCTCCTGATCGCATTCCTTCCAATTTAAATCCGATCAAATATGGCTATACTTACAATCAACGATCGTCAGTCAGCAAAGGTGAACTGTACTAGTAGCCTCTGAATGTCACGGTCTGCTCTCGAAAACTTTTTTTAAGTCTGGAAATCGTTTTCGTAGGGAAGACTGTTATTTTTTCCAGAGCATTGCCGAAAACTTTGTACCGATCTGTTTTAGTTTATTGGTGGCCTGTTGAGAGCTCACTTCGCCACCAGACGCTGTATGAAAATCCTGTACTCTCTTTCCAATACGATCCCTCATGATATTTTCTCACCTTGCACTACAAAACTGTCCCCAAGTGCCTCTTCAGAAGGGCTAGCGTACTTTGTACACAAGAACCCATACATGGAAGAACCCGTGGTTGCCTTAACGTAAAAATTTGCCTGTCTCTTGGGTGTGAAATCCAGGAGGTGGCTTACACATCCCCGGTTTGGTTCAAGTTATGTGCACGAGGCCTAATTTATACATATTTATGAGTACTTGCTTATTAAACTTATCTGTAGAAGCGCCCATCTGAAAGTTTGTCGTTGATGACGCGTAAACCAGAACTCGCGTCTCAGGCTACCTACTGTCATGCGATCACATCGGAAAGGGGGCTTCTACATGGACAGCCGCTAAAGACGAAGTACTGCAGATTGAGCTATCCATCTGGGCCAAGTACTCAGTTCCTAATTTCGTTTCAGTTATGCCCCGACTCGGATGGCCGGCCTGCATCAGAAAGCACTATCGCCAGTTAAACCGAAACATACGTCGGAACACAAGTAGACTGGGACAAATGCTCGTAGGAATATCGACACTCTATGAACTACGCAGGACTACAAGTTCCCCGTTCCAACAAATGACGCATTACATACTATCGTTTATTTTTGAAGAGCATGGTCACAGACATAAAAAGTGAATGCAAACGATGAATGTGAAAGGGTTACAGGAGAATATGAGATAAGAGATAAACGTCTCTTTCGAAGTCATGCCACCAACAGTTCCAGTCAGATAAGATGAATCCCAACGTAAGAATTTTGGTATGGAAACACGCGTGTAAAGATCAACAACCGAAGAAAAGACAAACAATGCTGAAGGCTCTTTAAGGCGCGGTAAGCGCTAGCACAGTCAAGACTAGCACATCAGGCACAAAGTGTCCGTCATACTGAATCTGGTGTGAGGTTCAATGGCAAGAATGTGCACTCAACGCCATGTACCACGCATAAAAGTGTCGTAAGTACGCAGGGAGCAAGCAAACACAAGTCACTGACTGTGAACTTAGGAGGTCCCAGTCCAATAACAGCCTTGGCGGATTTAGGAAAGCAGATACCTCGATAAGAGATGATCATCGGTTGGTGGACCAAGAAGTCGACATCACAACCAATTGCGCGTAGGGCTGAGATTATGGCGAGGGAACATTCATCAGCACCATACTTCTGCTTCTTCTCATTCCACACAGTCACTACGCGCCCATCCGAGACTTTGCTGACGTCTATCACAGTTGCCCGACGCTCCCGAAAAGCGATTAGGTCAGGCTTGATGAAGGACGTCGAAGTAGGTGCTTTCAACTCCTCGAAGGCGGTGTATCCCAGGCGACGGAGACGCTTTGCGAGTTCCCTTGCAACCCGATTACGACGAGCACATCTAGCATTATGCGTGATCCAGCAGGACTGCAAAATATGCATCAAACTCTCCGGTTGGCCACAGTTTTCACGACAGAAGATCGTCTGGCCACCATGGTCACGCCGAGCGCTTCTTACTCTTGTCCTAAGCAGGTTGCATCGGAGCTAGACACCGCGGATAATACCCGAAAAAACACTCGTTCTGGAAACACAAACCATCGATTCGAGAGGCGAAGCGACCAACTCTCGTAAACCGCGACCGTCAACGCTGTTGTGCAGACTTTCACCCCAAGCAGCCACCAGCTCTTCCTTCCAGGAAAATACTGCTCCAATCTCGCGAACAGCACAGTTTGTGTGCCACAAGACGGATATAAATTGCTAGCCAGGCGCAAGAGCGATTGTGACTCTTGTTGGGACCAGCAGACACCGGAATACTTCACTCGGCCAAGCTTATCTGCATTATGCTGGGTGGGGTGTGCGTGCCGGCGATGTTGACTCAGGCCAATCTTTGTCGGAAAAAAGCGGGAACAATCAGCGCAGGCCAATTGGGCCACCATGTTCGTACCAACACTTTCATTGTCGTGAACTCGATGGTGGGCTACCAAGTCAGCTTTTGATTTGCAGCACTTGCCACATTCCTCATACATGAACCCCACGAGTCGCTCCTGCGTACTGGTTGGAACTGGTGCGGAGGCATCAGATGACTCGTAGTGTACATTGTCGAAAGTAACCAGCACATTGAGACCAAACAGGGTGCTTAGCCCTGTCTGGAGTTGCTGAACTCTTAGCTCACCCAGACTGACGTCCAGGCTACCCAATCGGCACCATGAGGAGGTGGTTCAGCTCGTCGACACTGCTGACTAAATGCGAGTAGTTCAACTGAAGCCGTCAATTTTTGCCTACTCTAGCGATACAATGTATCGAAAACAAATGTCACTGATAGCCGCGATTCCGCCAATTAGAAATTGCTTTATTTTCTATTGACTGACCCTGGTGCCTTGTCGGTGTGAACTAAGCCTCAGAGCTAACTGAAACAAGTTGCATAGCGTTCTGTCCCAGGCTTGAAAATTTAAGTCGCCGCCCTAAAAAGCTCTGTACTTTAGTTTTTGTTAACGTCTACCCTACTCCAGAAAAAAACATATTGCGATCTGTATAATTCCAGCTGAACACTGCAAGAATACAAACACAATGAGGTACGCTGGTAGCCAAATATTATCTATGGAATTTTACCGACAGTACTTTGCGTTCCCTCTATGCTTTCCTATACAGCATACTTTAGTAGAACCAGGAACAACCGAAGTAAGTGAACCAAATCATATATGGACGTTCGATGGCAGATTATTAGCAAGCAGCTTGAGTTTATTCGCTAATGAAGTTAACTAACAATGCGAGTAACACCAAGGGAGTCAAAGACAGTGTAATCTAGTTGAACGTTGGATTAGAAGAAACTCGGCAGTCCCCCCCCCCAAGTTAACACAAGACCCACCCACCGAATCATGAGAGCAGATGACCGAGATTTGAGCACGGGATACGAATAGCAATCTGGGATCAACGAGGAGAGATTCTATTGTATAATTAAGGGAGTAGCTTATGGGTGGCAGTCACCATCATCAGTCATCCGAGACAGCAAAATCAATGTTGACACTAATGCTTCACTGCTGTACAACCACACATTTTATTCAAACATTTAAAGCCTTAAATTGAAAAACAGAAAGCAGCGGGAGGGAGGGAACTGGGGCTAGCCTGCCGCAAGTATTCTGAGGAGCCTACGCCCCCAAACGTTCAATCGGACAATCTGAAAACTGACAGCACGAATGCCATTTTAGTCATTTAGCCACCATTTCTTGCAATGTCTCCAGCCAAGCGCAGGGAGACTCACTAGGATTCCATCTTAGAAGGCGGACCACACCAAAGACACTCAAACTCTTCGCAACCGCTTTCTGCGATTCCACATGTTGCCCACCTCACAGTTGGCACCATTCTGTAACGGGTAGGAAGAACAACACTCGTCAAAGTAGACGATGTCTTGAAATGCGTACCGCATGGCCGAGGCACCTAAGTTGATGGTGCCGAATGTTTTCTGCGACTGAAGTGCCTGCTGCACAGGCAAATATCAGTGGTAACAGACAAGAACGATCCATACGTACCTGAGTTATTAACCCCAAATTCAAAGTGATACCTTGGATGAGGCTTCGCAACTTAGTAAGTAGAATGCTGGATTCCTGGGGGAAGAAATTCCCCAATTTGGAGCAAACGCTGATAGTTTCTCAGCCCATAAAGGACGAGGAAGTGTCTTGACCTTTTCCGGAGTTTTATCCAGTTCACCGCCCAGGACAAACAAAATATTGTGAGATGTAAATCTAGTCCTTGCGCACTCATTTGTGATGATCCTTTGCAGATGTCTTTTCCTCCTTACTATGACCACCCCTTAAATACGACTAGTTTGGCTTGGCTTTTCTCCGGTCATCAAAAGTTGAAATTCAGGAGACCACCACATTTAGTTCTCCCATTCCTACCCCCGAAAAACGCCATAAGGAATCTCGGCGGACGAATTCCTCCAACTCTGACAATCCCTGATTTAGACCCATCATAGTAAGTCATAGGCAGAAAGCAGAATAAATACAGAGTGAAGCAACAAAGAGGATAAAGGCATGAAAGACGAAAGGCATGAAAGGCATAAGACGATAATTACCCTAGGGTCCTGTGGGCCCAACGTAGGGGCTATGTGTCAGAACAAGTCGTAAACATCCATCAAGGATAAGTGTTTCGCGTTCCATTTTGCACGCCCAGTTCTCAACATCACCCAACTCCTTCAAAGTTTTGTGGAATTCCCCTACTAGCTTCACCCATCCAGCGACCTGCCGTTTGTGAACTTGGAGAGACTCCTGAAGCTGTTTGATGTCAGAATTCAATCGACGTTGATTGTGATAGGCCTGAAAACAAAAACACGACGGGAGGAATCAGGATGGTTCTGAACAACAACAAAAAACGCCTCTATCAAAGCATACCGACCAACATACATTTTGAAACGCTGCGTGTGCATCCGCAAAAATATCAGTGCACACTGCAGAAGTGGCATATTATTAGTTACGACAGTTTAAAAATGAGCGTCAATATTGTACAACAAACCAAAGGACCTCCCGAATAAGCTACCGCCCCTCTGAAACAATAGCCAATCTCAGATGACTTTGTGACATATGAGCTGACCGCCTACTGTCATTGATGTCGCCTTAGCAACAGGCGAGATGGCTCAGTGGTTAGAGCGCGAATTTACTGACCGGAAGGTCCGTGGTTCGAACCCGACATCTGCATCTCGACTTCCCCTGTCTAGGCTTGAGCAATCTGACGGTATCCCAGTCATCGTGCTTCCTTCTGGTGGCATGGTAGTTAGGCACCGAAAGGGTTCCACAGCTGAATGGTTTTTTTTAGCAACAGGCTTCCAGTTGTGCCAAACTCTGCCTTGAAACTTATGTCAAGCCCGATAGTTAAGGGGTTAATCTGATTTCAAACAAAAACTGATACACAACCTTGTGGTCCGTGAACATATTTTGTCATGTGCGCGTTTCAGTACCACTCCACCATTTAGACATCCTCATGTGCTGTTAAGGCACCCATTAGTGTTGACTGCGACAGTGGAATATCGTAACGAAGATGAAATGGTGGTCCATGTAGGTGAGCTACGCGTCGTCAAATTGGTCATTGATGCGGCTGGGAGAGCGACGCCTCAACATCACAAGATTCTACTGAATTTTTTGAAGCGTTAGGAAAAATCATCACTACTAGGGGTTTCGTCGTCTTATAAAAATAGCTCCACTCGCAAGAACTAAACGTTTGGTCCAGTTTGACTTACAACTATGAAACTCAGTATTTGCACGGGAATCAGCTTTTTCTACGTGTGACTGGTGTCTGGTTTTGGCATTCGGTTAGCTGTACGCAGTCCGAACGACAGCCCTGCATGACCTGAGGGAACAGGCCAGTGTAATAATAATAATAATAATAAATGATGATAATAATGATTTCGGAGTCGAGCTACCATGCCACCAAAAGGAAGCATGGGGACAGAGATACTGTCGAGTAGCCCAAGCCCAGGGAGGAGCAGTCGAGATACCGGGACTGGGTTCGAACCACGGACCATTCGGTCAGTAAGACTGCGCCTAACACACTGAGCTGTCCCAAGACAGTGCAGGAGAGAAGCCAGTCATTGTTACCAAACATGAAAAAGTGAATTAGACGGGATTGAAAAAAATCGTTCAGCTGTAGAACCCTTTCGGTGTCTAACTGTCATGCCACCAGAAGGAAGCACGAGGGCTGGGATACTGCCGGGTTGCCCAAGTGTAGACAGAGGAAGTCGAGAGGCAGAGGTCTGGTTCGAACCACGGACCTTCCGGTCAGTATATTCGCTCTCTAACCACTTAGCCATCCCCCCCCGAGACGGGACTGAGGTAACAGCGGAACACTAATTTACAAAACTCGATGTAGTCCGAGGCATTTTTGGGTTTTTCTTGAGCATGAGCCGAATTCATGGCACCAGAGAAGGAGCAAACGCGAATAAACCAATTAATCCAAACGTAAATTAACTACAAACGTAGCATTTCGAACTGCATACTTGCATCAGTAGCATACAACAAATGTAACAAACGGGCGGGTCTATCGCTGCATTTTTTTTTGCAGGGAGCAGTGCGTCCAAAAAAGGTGCGAAAATTTGGGCTTGGTAAGGGTCAAGGGGGTGGACTGTCCACTGATTTCGCAAATTTCCGTTAAAAGTGTCTGGTCAGAAAGCGGTCATCACAAAAAAGGATCACTGTGGGGAAACATCACCGGCAAGCACGCATTTCTTGCTTCCAAAATTCCGAAGTAAACTAAGAAAACGACATCCGTGGGAAAGGATCGGTTTGAAAGTACAATGATGACTAGGTGGTACAGTTCATCTGCGTCACGGCCATCGCTTGTCTTGAGATGTTGAACGGAAGTTTGTACAATCTGGTAGTGTATCCGATGGAGGAATTTACTGGAGACTAAAACCAAGTATCAATACATAACGGCAGCATCATTGATCAACGTTATGAAAATTGCAGGCTCAGTTATGAACTGTCTAAATATGAATAATCTGTCCTCCGCCAATAAGCACATCACATGCAGACCGATTTTAGCACCGGCTGGAATGCTCTCGAGAGTTCAATGAGCTCGAGATGGCTTAGTGGTTAAGGCATGAGTTTACTGTCCTGAAGGTTCGTGGTTCGAACCCGACATCTGCACCTCGACTGTTCCTGTCTAGGCTTTGGAAACCTGGGAGTATCTCGGCCCTCCTGCTTCCTTCGGGTGGCATCGTAGCTAGGCACCGAAAGGGTTCCACAGCGAAACCATTATATATATATTTGAGATATGTGCAAAACGAGAAAAGACTGCACCGGTCTAGACAGAATTGTGAAGTGGGCGTGTTTGAGAATGTCAAGATCCCTCGTGAAGTCTCTATGAGTAAGGTGGCCACGGTACTGACGTTGCCACACCCTACTTACTTCGCCTCATTTGAAGAACACAATTATAATGTTTTCTGACTAAATACTTATCGTGACTTGGGGAGTTTTTAAGCTCTTCGCAAAAACCCAAAGATGGACGCCCACAAACAAAACTCGGAGAATTTCCTCGAAGCGCTTGTAGTTTTCGTCGAAATGGCACACGGCGCGTGCTCTTTTCCGTGAATGATGTCTTATAGTACCTGAATGCAGATGGTTATTTTTCGGTCATTCTGGCGTTAAATTGGTGGACCAACGAAAAAACGACTAAAATCATACGACTATTGAGCAACCATAAATCTACCTAGTTGAGATTGCTGTCTAGACCATAACTCGCGAGCAATTGGTGGCAGATGCCAGCCAATCCTCAGGAAGCAAGGTTGCTCTATCCAAGGTAAATATCGGCTCTCCTGTGTAATTGTAGTCCCGAAGTTGCAGAGTGGGGGCACGATAACAAAACAATTACAACCGTCAGGTCAACCCGCTAAAACTGAGAAGCGCCCGTCAGATCTCTCATTCTCCAAAAGAATTTACGCGCTGTATATAAGGAGCGTCGTTGGTGACCACTGCGATCCTATTCCTTATTGTCAACAAAAACACTATTACAATGCTTCCTCGATGAAATGGTTAAACGTCTCTCAACTTTTCAGCAGACTGATTGACTGATATACAAGATGAAATTCACATTCGCAACAATAGTTTGCATGAATTTTTGCAACAAACGACATGGAAAGCCGACCATACCTTTGAAACCTTTTCATCAATATGGCATGGAAGAGTGGTGGTCAGTTCACCCAGTGCAGTCAACATCTGTTGTTTCTTGAAAGCAAGCAAAGCTTTGTGGCGAGTCCGTGCGGCTTGATGCTCTTTTGCAATTGAGGACAACATGAGGCATTTGAATGTTTATGGTGTTTAACGCGCCGACCAAATTCCAGCTACAAGTGCAATGAAAACACAACGCATATATTGCAGAGATGTAGAGAGCTCGCAAATCCCGTTAAGAGGATAATTAACACCAATGGGTCATGTTTTACGGAATATAAGTCCGCCACGAAACCAAAAGAATATGGCTCAGGGGAGCCTATCACAAGAAGTGAAAGAGAAATCCAAGCGGAACTGGTGTTAATCTGTCAAAAACATTACGAACTGTCAACACAACCGACAGTGAGAACTCTGATGAAATTGGATGGCCGTCGCTCTGTCCAGCGTCTCGAACCAAGTGCAAACGGGAGCATGTGGACTGAACACTCATGGGGTCCACTAACTGATGGAGCCCATTTGTCCAAAAAACTGACTTGCTTTAAGAGCTCCCCAAACTTGGCACTTATTTACGCTCGAGTCAGCGGATGGATCTAAAACAGGCTACATCTCACCGACATAGTCAGATCCGGTAGCCAACTTAGTGGAGCCTCATCACACCCGCAAAATGTCACTGAAGGCGCGTGCTAAAGTCCAGTCGATGGATAAACTGAGGATGGAAGTGAACAGCTTGTCAATGCAAAAAAATTACCCGTTCGTAAGTTGTTGACATGTCCACACTCTTCCGAACCCTGCCAAAGCTTCCACACACAGTCTATCAATATCAGTCAGGTATAACCTGTCTATCAAGGTTACTGCTACGTACATTATACACCAGGCGAATCCAAGTAAGTGAAGTAACCGTTTCTTACCGGAGTACAAATCGGGCATCCACGGAGTTGCCATCACTTTGCGTGACCGCGCTAATACTACATCAAAGCCAGAACGCTAACATACCCAAGACTAGTAGTGGTTCCTTTCGAAAATATCTGCGAGCTGCACGTGTGTACGCTTCAAAGCCTGCATCCACTTCAGGGATGAGAACTAACAGCTACAGCACTTGCCAACATACGGGATCTTACCATGAGAGAGCGGTTTCTTGCTCTCCAATAGCCATTGAGCAATACTGAGGGGCTCACATTGACACTTACAGCCTTCCTTATACCACAATGGTCCTCCAGGTTTGGCAGTGCAACAGACACGGCTAATTGCTCCTCGAAAACTTGTGCCACTGTAGTAGTATGTGGCAGCTATCCGGCTTTCCGATCAGATCTTCCAAAGGCTCTGGTTGATGGCACAAAAGAACCATCTGCCTAGGAATAAACGTCCTCACAGTACCCCAGCCACACACGACATGAACATCACAACGAAAAGTGGTGCTACTTCTCATGGGCCGCCCCGTGGTGTTACCAATTGGGTCGACTTACTTGTGCATACAGAGAAGCGGGTAAGCGAAAACATGCTACTGATGAAGACTTCTTTCTTATATTTTCACGTATTCCCTCTTCTACTTTAGCCCACACCAATTGGAATATTCCCGCACACCCAAGACCTAGAAATGAATTCGAGATCTGTTTTCAGACACCGAAAGTCGATTCGAATAGCCGGCCTTAATGTGCTCACACCAAAGCAAGCAGTACAACAAGCAACTCACTCTCGCACGCCAGATTTCATCGGAATTGATGCATGCAACCGCTCAAAAAGAAAGATACACGACCCAAATACTGTAACTGAACTGAAAGTTCATCGCTCTATTACAGCCTTCGATGGCAAAATTCAAGTGATTGGCAACCCCATTCACTTTCAGAATTCTCCGAATGGACGAAGAAGCGGAAGAATCAAAAGTACTGGAAATGTACACAGATCGTCCAGTTGATTCGTTCGACAAGTCCTCGGAAGCCTCCCGTCAGTGAAGCAAGCAAGGATCACAGTGACTAATATCCACAACAGGACTCCTGGATCGTTGGACAGGATACTTCAAACAAAATCTCGGTCGACCACCTGCTACTTCCAATCCGGACTGTCGGCCTTTGACAGGAACATGGACCGTGAATATGGAGGCTCGAGATAGCTCAGTGGTTATGGCGCCAGCTTACGGACCGGAAAATTCGAACCCAACCTCAGCATCTCGACCGCTCCTGTCTAGGAATGGGCAACCTGGCAGTATCCCAGCCCCCGTACCTCCATCCGGTGGCATGGCAGCTAGGCACAGAAATGGTGCCACAGCTGAACGAATATGGAGTCCCCTTCAGTTTCAGAAGTGCCCGAGTGTATATCCCGACTCACGCGCCGTGTCTCCCGCCCCGCAGACCCGTCATCGGTCCTGTCCAAAGACGGCCAGTGCCCGTCTAGTCTATTATTCTCTATCTGGGAGAAATAGACCGCCCAACAATAACTGTCCATCTTCAAAAAGGAAACTCACGGTGAATTTAGCAACCATGGAAGTGTCGGCTTGACTTCACCTGTAAGAAGGCCTCTGGCGGAACTCTTGACCAGTGTACACCAAGCTGGATTTCGACTGTGCCGACCACAGCTTCACTCCGTCAGGTGTTGGGACGACGCCATACGTACAAACGATCCGCAAGCGTCCTGTTCCTTGACAACGCTGTGCCTATTCACTGGGGCTCACAAAGCTAGTCTCGTGATGGGCTACCGACCTGCTAGCCCAATGATTTCAGCGGAAAAAATCGTCGAACGCATCTTGACTGGGAATGGCGATGGCGCCATCATTACTTTCCAGTCAAAGGGATAGTTCCCTCAAATAGGGATAGCTGAACAGCTCCGTAAGGGGCTATGTTGTATCAAAGAGCAAACTAGCCCAAAACAACCTTAACCGGAGAGAGAGTAAGATTACTATAGCTGTGTTCATAGATCGACCACAGAACTATTCGCAGGGCAACAGCAAGATCTTCGCGGCGCGGCGAGAAGCGCCGACCTGGAGCATAATTTTTATTAGTCCATATTCTGACCAATCAGAGCATGGCTATTTCTAGTCTGTTTTTCGCTCGCCATGTGTTCGTACAAGTATCGCTGTGTTCGTCCCAAAGGAACCAACGCACAGTCAAACGAACCATAATCTATTCAAAATGATTCGGCGTCTTCTGGAAACGTGGTACCGAATATTCTTTAGAAACATAATTGTGGGAGACCCAGAAGTTGAGCTGGAATTTCGTAAAAGGCGAAACCGCGTTAACTCAGAAATCCACCGATGCAACATACGAAGTGGGCCACGATGCCACATCTCGCCCGGAAAACTTTATTATTTCCGTGCACGAGACGCCGCTGAAGAATTGAAACACATTGCCTCTTCCTTGAGGGACGGCAATCGAGAACCCACTGTAGTGGTCTGTGTACCCAAAAAAGCTACTTTAGGAAGAGTGTGTGGCAAAGAAATAACTACAATTGCTCTGAATTGAGTACACAATGATAAAAAGGGTCGAATGGAACAGACTCACTAAGAATTGTTCTTTTTAGAATAGTTCGTCGTTGGCCCAGGTCAGTGAATAAATAATAATCCGGTCGTGGATGTCCAGGGGTCTTCTGTCCGGGAAGCTCTCATATACAATAAACTCCAAAGACAGTCTGAAATGTTTTGATACCAGAGTTAGCACATGAAGCTCGCGAATAACCGCTGTAAGCGCGAGTGAAATGAAAAGGGAAAATCGGAGAATGCGACCACGCCTGTATTGTATGTAATTTTGTACAAATGCGCGTTTTTGTGGTTTTGCGTATTCAAACAAAAATCGTTTATGAAATTGGTGAAATACGTAACGTTATAATGAAAGCAAAAGAAAGGTACAAAACTCCACAGTTGCAAACCTTGCTCAGACAAGGCGTAAGTAGTAGGTCCGCTAGGTGGTGACGATACTCTGTGGGAAAAGCTCCAGAACAAATGTGTATATTTCATATTCAACGGAATTAAGGCCGGTAGCAATTTTCGTAGCTGCACTTTCTACACGCACGACAAGGGTCACATCCTTGTTGCACTTTGAGGAAAAAGATCTGCTTGGCGTATCCAAGAGGGGGTCTCACGTAAGCCCCCATAAGACAACCGGAAATCCGTGAGAAGTATAAGGGGACGGTGCACTTTATCATCCGAAAGACCAAGAAAACCTTTTCAGCCGATTTTTTTAGCGCAATGAAAGGTATTTATCTGAAGAGAACAAGATAACCAAATCCTTTTTGGTATCCATCTTCATACTGTCTTCTGGCCTGTGATCATGTTGCAGGACAAAGGCTTCCACTGAGTCCCTTCCGTGTGACATGGACACACTATTCGCCACTCACAGGAAGATGCTACTCCAGCGACCACTGCTTTGGGGCGCCTACACCCATGTGGAGCTCGCATGCGTTAGAAATCCGGGATTTCAAGTCGTCCCCAGAAAGTACACAGGACTTGAAAGAACATTTGGACGCACTTTGACGTAGCTCAAAAATAGAAGTGCTTCCAAAACGCAGCCTTAAGTAACTCCAATAAGGACCGGTACCGAAGAAGAGTAGGTCGAGCCTACTTTCAATCGAAATGTTCCATCTAATTAGAACGCCTTAATCCAGCATAAAATCCCTCCTTGAATCCGTGAAGGCTCGAGTCTATCGAGCAGCGTAGCGTGTAGGACTCGATCAGATGTTTCGGAGGCTAATATTCCTGTTGCTGTCGGGTGATAAATGATCACCAGGTTTAGAGATTGACGCGACAATCGCTTCATTTGAAGCAGAAGAAAGTTTTCCCTCGTCGTGAAACGAAGCATCTGGTCGCTCCTGCCAAGGGGAGCGACGGCTCCTCCAGAATACCCGGATAGGTTTCCTTTTGCCCGAACGCGCTGAAGGGGTCTGTGTTGTGCTAGTATACAACCATCCTCCCCGGTGAAGACCAATGTGGTTAGAGGCCGTTCGTAAGGAGTTTCGTGGGGGAAGAATGCATGCCTGCATATCATTAGCTGTAGGCTTCATGTACCA
>SJOL01004943.1:0-45514 GCA_004794785.1 Opisthorchis felineus | reverse complement strand
GGGTACTTCCATTGAAGAATGCGTCCAGCACCAGAAGCCTGTGTTCAATCAGCCCCTTCCTCATTCTTTCTACATTTCACTGGGGTGTTCTTCCTCCACAACTGCATGACATTTAAGCTCCAGTTTCTACTACAGGTTGATTGATGCTCGTGATGATAAGGGTGGTGGTGATGGTGACGCTGTTGTGTCACCCGGAGGACATCGTTTCCGAACCAACCGTGGACATAAGAATCGCATCGGGATTAACTACAGACAGTAACAGCGGAACGTTGTCGAGCTTTCTGAATTGACAGTCTACCTCCAGATCGCACCGTTGGTGTTGTATTCCACTTCTGCTTTGCACATGGGACATTCACGTACAAATGCCGCAATCCTAGCCAGCACTTATTCAGCAACCCGATGGTCGAAGCCAGCCAAGAATCAGCCACTTCACATATAACCGCGAGAGCAGTGATCAGACACTCCGTTCAGTTCTTCAACCTTGTAAGGGTATTTGGTTCGGTTTGTCGTGGCCTTCGGGCACTGGTAGCGTAAGATGAAAGAGGCAATTGAAGTCCATAGAGTAAGATGGAAAACAGCAAGCAGTTACGCGGGTGCTTATTACATTCTTAATTGCCTTTTTTTGCCAAAGATGATGCGGTGTAACTTACCCCCTTCTAATGGGTCATCCTTCTTGTGTTCACATATCTCACTCCCGATTTTTCCCTAGCTTTGAGGCCCTGAACCATCACCTCTTGCCTCACGGATCGTGCTGTCCGTTTATTTTGAAAATTCATTCAAAGGGATATCTGGATGTCACGCCCGAAGGGAGGGCCTGACTGCTTTACTGATGCACATGCTCTTTATTCGGTGGACACTAGCCGTGCAAAGGACGGCGTTTGGTTGGTCAAAGTGCCGAAATATCTGGCGGAACTGTGGCGCAAATCTGGGCCAGACGGGGTGGTAGGGAAAGTGGTAATTGCCAGTTCACCAGCACCTGGCCAAGCCGAAGGAAACCGACGACCTACAGGTTCCCAAGTCACTCTAGTCACTGATCCGGATCTCTTGGCACATGCCGGTGAAACCGGAGAACTTATACCAAAAGTGAGTGAGCTTTGAGGTCTAACCCTTTTCTTTAAACAGACACTTTGTTGCAACTCGTCTGCTCTCCATTGTGCACATCGTCTTCGTTGATTTTATCTGGGAGTCACGGCAACTTGTTCTCGTCAATTATAGTAATTCCTCCTACACTGACACAAGGGATTTCTGAACTGATCTCTTTTCTAAGGGGAAATTTCAAACTAAATTGTGGCCTACAGGGCATGCTACTGTATTCTTTCTTTGGATATGTTTTTTCTTAAGAAGTCGCAAAACTCTTGAACCCGGAGGTTTAAGAAATCGAACCGTTTAGCGGTGGCTTATTTCCGGCGCTTATCCATCTGTGGATCGTAGGAAGTGTGTAAGAGTAGGAAGGTGTAAGAGATAAGAAGCTACGATATTTTCAGAGCATAGACAAGAGTATTCAACACAACAGGCCAGAATTTAGATAGTATCCCACACCATCATCGTCGTATTCGACAATGTCACAATTAGGAGAGCTATGCTTAGCTATCGCGGCGAGATGGCTCAGTGGTTAGAGCACGAATTTACTGACCGAAAAGTCCGTGGTTCGAACCCGACTTTTGCATCTCGACTTCTATCTAGGCTTGGGCAACCTTGTAGTATCCTAGCCCCCGTGCTTCCTTTGGGTGGCATGGCAGCTAGGCACCGGAAGGTTGTTAGAGCTGAACGATTATCTATTATCTTTATTATGCTTAGCTCTCCGTTTTCTAAGAATAAAGTTCTACAATGAAAAGAAGGGCAAATCGAAAAGAGGTCTAGTTCTAGCCTATCCAGTAGACCTCAGATGCCTACGCCTCCATAGTTTCACTCAGACAATGCGGATGGAAATTGACGGCTCGAACGTCAATGACATTGAATAGCATTCATATCATGGGGCTTCCTCCGCCAAACAAGGGGAATCAAGTAGGTCCCATCCTGAGGGGCGACACCACCGTCGACTTTTCGCTGCCTTTGCCACTCCTTTCCACCACATCGTGCTTTGCGCATTTCTTGGCATGCAAAACCATGCTTTTTCAGTAGGTAAATCAATATGCATTGTACAATGACCGATCCATCACAGCTTACGGTAATGTATGCACTCCATAAGTGAGGCACCAACTATCCGTTCCCTTAGCCTGTCGTAGAGACTTCTTTGGCGCCAGCCTATTCCAGCTGTGGTCCTATGACCGACGGTCGAGAAGCTGAAAGTGCCTCATACCCCTCTCAGACAGTACTGACCAATGACCGCATCGCAACACACTCATATTCTATCCTGCGGTCCTTGTAACCCTTAGATACGTCTTTTTGACACCCTAGGTGGCCTTTGAGACTCGTGCGGAAAGTTCATCTGTCACGACGCCATCAGAATGAGTGCAATTCTCGGGATACCCAGAGCTTTCCACGACTTTCGGAATCTCTCTTTAGATTGCAGTGCGCGTGTTTGTAGACTGGGTTGATCCTCTTGTTAGCGTCAGCGACATGATGCTAAACAGATTTCCTTTCATTCTGTTCGAGGGTTTAGGCATCTTCCCATCAAGACTCAGGCAACCTGGCAGTGCTTCAGCCACCGTGCTTCCTTCGAGTTGCACGACAGCTATGCACCGGAGGGATGCCACAGCTAAACGATTCGTGAGCACCTAGTTCTTGACTGTTTGCCCTGGGAACATAGGGCTTTTTACACTAAGTCTATATTTCTAATGCGCGCTTTCAGTGTACTGCAGTAAAGCTCTTAAGGAGTAGCAAAGGCTGTCTTTTAGAATACTAGACGGGTTTAAACAAAGAAGACAAGACAGCGATTATCAGCACGTCCGCGGGTTGCTTTCGCAGGCGTCGCCAAACGGATTGCGCAGGGATGGCTGTTTGCGAATATCCAGTGAAACAGATCTTTATACTTGAAAACAATACCAGTTGTAGTGGTCCCTGAATTACTAGAGGCAAAAAGGGACTGATAGAGCGGCCAATTTGACAACGGTACTCGGATATTTTATCCGCATTTCAAATAGAGAACACACATCGGTGGGAAGTCATCTCTGGTAGACGAGCTGCAGGTTCCTGCCGTGCCGTCTTAGTGCCTCGTGAGGGTTGGACGTAACAGGGATGCACTCATGGCGCTGCCGTAACATGTGGACCTTACTCCCTTTTCTATTCTCGATACCTGACCAAAAGAGGAGCATTTTCTGTTGTTGAACTGTGCAGGCCACTAATCTGAGTATGCATTCCCACGACCATTTTACTGCGAATATTGAAACACATGAGCATTATATACTGTTAGTTCGTTCATTAATCCGTGGATCTGTGCAAGTCTGCCGCATAGAATAGGGCTTTATACACTCTTTGGAGTTTTTTTAGAGTTTACAACAACACAGGATTCCACTATTCGGTTTCAATCAAACCCCTAAATGTCAGGCTGAGAATACACAGAGTGCACACTCCATAGTTTGCAATGCGGGTAAAATGGATAAGAAGCAGAAATAGATACTGCCCCGTTTGGATTTCCTGAAGATGGTGGGTGAACCACAATGTCTGAAACCTCAACGACGGTTTGCCGTAAGTTTCCTGGGGCGAGATGGCTCAAGTGGTTAGAGCGCGAATTTACTGACCGGAAGGTCCGTGGTTCGAACCCGACCTCTGCTTCTTGACTTCCCCTGTCTAGGTTTGGGCAACCTGGCAGTATCCCAGCCCTCGTGCTTCCTTTGGGTGGCATGGCAGCTAGGCACCGAAAGGGTGTTACAGCTGAACGATTATCTTTATCTTTTATCGTAAGTTTCCTCAAGTCGCCTAACTCCTCGAACAATGCAACGGGTATCTACTAGTCGTGTTCAGTCAACACCTTGTTTTGAAGGTGAATTGATCTGGCCTCAGTGTGCCTTTCGAGTTTTAGCCTTCAACTCATCATTATCCTAAAGGCTGGAGAACTTGAAAGTACTCCTATATCTGTCATACGGTTTACTGTCAACATAATACTGTCCACTTTGTTCTCTGCCTTACCCATTTGCTTGTAGGAATAAGCTTGTAGAAAATGAGGTCGAGGTAGGTCAGCGGTCAGCGTACGGAGATACTAACCAAAAGCTCTGTGGTTCAAACCAAACTCTGGCTTTTTTTACTGCTATCTAGGCCTTGGCAGCCTGGTAGTATCTTAGAGCTTGTTCCTCCGCGATACGCAGCACTTGAGCACCAAAAGGGTGACACAGCTGAACCATCTTTGTTTTGTCTATTTATTTTTACTCGTAGGAACATCAGTTCTTCATTCAGACGTCCGCCTCGACGTCGTCTGCGGCAAGTAGTCGGCCTGGCCAAGCGTCTCAACGTCGTGTGAGTGCTTTGTCTGGGCAAGAGCTGATCATCCTAGCTGAGGATGATTTGGCGGTGGCCGGCCCATCTGGCACTGGCACAGTGTGCAATTCAGAAACAGATACTTCTTCTGCCCGTCCGTCCTCGCCTTTCTCCAATTCGTCGTCCGCCCGTTACTCCCGCCGTCTTTCCTTATTTGGACGAGTGAATAGCCGAGCTGAATGCAGACCGCCTCCAAACACCCGGTACATGATGCTCAAGGCACAACAGGTATGTTCTATCCTTCAGGACTGTCGTTTGTGGTCAGAAAGTTGCATGGAAAGTTGCATGTACTCTCATTCTTCCAGTCAGCCCCTCCACAAGTGAGAACTACTCTCACTCACTCTACCCACTCTCAATAAAGACAAAGGTCGTTCCAAATCCGAAGAACTTGGGAAGATTTCGAAAGTTGGCTACAGTACAAACATATGTGTGTTGTCACACAAGTGTTGTGGGTTGCGTTCGGAAACAGGAATAAGGCATTTTCATCAACAAAATTATCATGTGGTCTCTTGTGGCGATGTCCTCATAGAAGAGGTTCTTCCTGTATGGTTACACGAACCTGTTGTTAGGTTTTCGGGTCTTCAGGAAACACCTCTGCCTCTGCATACAGACCATTGGATAGAGTCCTATTGGAAAGTCCGGAATTCAGCCAATACCTACTTATAAGTATTTGCACTGTGTGCCAAAGGTGTACTCCGTCCTGCACATACACATGAAGTTCAGTTGTACATTTCTGTGGCAGTCTGAACTTTTATCTTATCGTTTGCTTTGTTTAAATGCTTGCTTGAAGGCCTTCAGTGACACCATAAAGCCAAACAACCTGTAGTCCTAAATGTTGGGTCTTGAAGCGCACCCAGGAAGATCCATCGCATGCATCGATCGACTGCACTATGCCACCCACCTACACTTTATCATATGAGGTCATGTCACAGTTAGGTACCAAACCGACGTGGTACCAATCAAAATACGATCATCTGGATCATCATCCTCATCGACAGCACCAGTAACAAATACTGATGTGTAACTACCATTCAGTCATGATAAAATGCTCCAGTAACTAGAGGAAAGAAAGGGAAGGGGCAGCTTTATCTCCCTGTGAAATATGATAAAGAATAAAGTACCCACACCTTAGAACGGCAGCGAGGTAACTCATCTGCGAATCACAGAAGCAATCGGTAGAATTAACCCAACGTCCTTTGCGGATGTCACTTGGCATGATCTCACCATACAACAACAGACAAGCTCTAGCTAGGCAGTCCGGTCTGAGAGTGGCAGCCTGCTCCCCATCAGGACCAAATACTTACCATGTCCTTTAGAATTTCTAACCGCGTGTAAAGAGACTCACGCGGACCCCAATCAGGAAGGCGCATTCATTTGATGGTAGCTAACTTTATTTCGCGGTTCCAAATCATGGAAGATCCCCGCGGGCCTTTCGCCAACAAGAGTTCGGACTTGAAAAATACTGCTTTCTTTGGTACATGTTCCAACCACCTTCACGTGACTAGTTGTAGCTACTTTTCTGATGATTCTGATTCACCAACACATACTCGCTCGCGCACCATTTCATTACGAACGCACTGGTGCTAGCTAACCCCCCCCTGTGCTATGAAGGTAACGGTGATCAAACGCTTGAATTCGTACAATATCCTTGGATCGGAGGAGCCGCGGAGCGCGACTGCTCTTCCAGCCGTTTCTTCAGCTTCAGTGCGATTCGTTTCTGGCGCCATGACGCAAGTTCACAAATATTGCTCGCGCCCTGGTAGTACGTGCATTGACTTTTCTGTCAGAAGATAAGAAAAATAATCGTTCAGCTGCAACACTTTCGGTACCTAGCTGCCATGCCGCCCGAAGGAAGCACGAGGGCTGGGATACTGCCAGGTTGCCCAAGCCTAGACAGTGACTTCTCTGTTGCGGTACAGCCACGGGTTATGCAGCTGTTCAGCTACACAAACCGGTCAACAAGCTCAATTTCCTCTCCTTGTAGTTTCAGAGTGATACAGCAGGACCCAAAATCTCAGACTATTACTTTGAAGGTGTGAAACGCATACCGAAATTCCATCTACGGTAGACTGTGAGGACTGATCATCGTCAAATAACCAGACAATGTCGTCCGCGTGGTTCAAGCCTTTTAGTCTTTCTAGATTTAATTTCGATAAAAAGAGCCTCGATCTCTTGAAGTTTTTATTCCATGAAAATGTCGACGTCAGTTTTAAACTAGAATGGAGAGAGAGAGGCGGTCTTGTTGAACCCTCTTAGTTGTATGGAAACTTCTGAACAGTTCGTTGTAAACTCACACGGATGTAAGTTTGGGAATAGAGTGCACTGCTCATCAGCAGTGCAGATCCTTGGCCGTGCCGTGGTTCGAACTACAGACATCTGGCATGCGAAGTGAACATGTTGTCAATAATGCACTAGCGCGCGTCGAACCTAGCAGGACCGGAGGAAAACTGTTCAAACGAGAGGGGTGTGAACTCTGTGTCATCTAAAGGAAGAAAGGAGCATACGACTGGATATCAATCGAAAACGGTTCCCTCGGGTAGAGCTCAATTTCTGTGACAGTTTCCAAATGATGAATAAGCGACTGATGAAGTAGGTTGTATCCTCGTCCGATGGCGATGAGCAGCACAGCTGAACTGACGCTTGGATACCTATCGCATGTATTGTCCTCCTAACCGCTTGAACTTCATGCCGCTGACGAGTTCAGACCAACTCCTTGCGCATAAGCATCAAACTCATACCTACTATTCTCATGTCGACGACTGTGTTCCTTGACCGTAGACTGTACTTCTCTACTGACATCTTTCAAGAAACGCATGACTAAAGTAAAAAATACTCCACTGTTTATAACGCATCAAAACCTCCGTCCTTATCTTTTGAGGTCTGCGGACGCAAACCGTAAAAAGTACTAATATGACTAACTCTGGGTCGTCTTCACCGTCACGCTTGGAAGCTGTTATGTAACAAGTACGAAGTCCATATACTGCTGGATTAGGAATTTCAAACCCCTTTAAAATGGCTTTTAGCTTCAAATTCAAAGAAGCAATCTTGGCTGAAAATTGTCAAGACCCAACCAAAGTTTGAGGAGTTATTTATTCATCTGTACGGAACTTCCAGACAATGTACGTAACCTGCAAATCACGATTTGCTGTACTTCCACCACCTACAGTAATCTGTTGGCCACTTGTTTCAGTCGTCTTTTCGTTTTGTTTCTCCAGTTGTAACCGTTGTTCTTACATGTACATTACACTGTTTCTGCAGATGAAAGAAATCAATCGCCCGAAGCATGAAGTTCGACTTTTATATGAACCTGTTCGAAACTACAAACCGGTCGCCAATCATGTAAGCAATGTAAGTTGGTCTGGTCTCTTGTAGCGTTTATTGAGCATGAGTTGATTCCATTTCGCATTCCATTTTCCGCATCATGGTAAGTAATCAATGCAGCTACTCCGCAACCTACAAGGGATAGGTTTTGAAAGCGTACTTGTTGCGGAGTTGATATGTGGTGATTCGTTAGCGGTCTCCATGCATCACGAACAGATGTAACCACAATTATGCTCTCAGGTTCTTCACAAGAACTATCGTTCTGGTGCTACGGATTATTTGCAATTAGGCTGACCATTCAGTCGACCGTATCAGTCCAGGTAGAATGTACTTTACTTTCGAGTTTCCGTTGTAAACAGTCTAGCACATGTTGGTGAAAAATAGACTACCTGTTTCTCCATTTTTTGGCCCATTAGCCACGTAATGATTAGAAAAGCGCACATATGTTTCTCCGTGCAATTGATTTCACCTTTCACCAGCACGTAGACGAGCCAGTCAGAACTTGAATTTGTGTGTCATAACTCACCTGTAGAGCGACTAACCGGAAATTGCGAGGTTTGGGGCGCGATCTCCGCCACAGGCGTCATTTTCCCCTTCATACTATAGCCCACGAATTTGCAATGAGGTCGCCTCTTTTCTCTTCTTCGTTACTTTTGCGCGGAAGAATATATGATCTGTAATCTGATCAGTTGCATCAGTTGAATGTCAGGGTATCGAAATATTGGTAGCTCGGGTGCGTTTACTGGTGTTTGATCAGATGGTCCTTGATATTTTCACCGGGCTTGACTAGCTTGCAAACGTTTCGTCTTCATTCGAGGAGGCGTCGTCAGTGCGCAGTTGAGTGGGTACTTCTTCCTGTCTGCGTTTATGTGACTTTCAAAGAGTATCTAATATCCTCTCACGTGTTTGGCTAATTCGCATATACCCTTGTAATCTTATTGGCCCGTTCGCGATTTACCCTGCGTTGTGGTCTGTACATCTCGCATTCCATTGGTTTGTTGGATAGCTCTTTTGGGGTGTCTTCCTTCCTTGAATCTCGCTGGTCGCCATGGCGATGCAGGGCAAATCGCGAACGGGCCAATAAGATAACAAGAAGGGTATATACCAATTAGTTGGTCACATGAGAGGATACTAGATACTCTTCGAAAACTATATTAACATAGACAGGAGGAAGTACCCACTCAACTGCGCACTGACGATGTCTTCTCGACTGGGGAGGAAACGTTTGCAAGCTAATTGCCAAGCTCGGCGAACAGATCAAAGGCCATCTGACCAACCACCAGGATAAGTTGATTGGAAATCTGCTGGTTCATCTCAATAAGGAATATACTTTGCAGACACACCACATGGAAACGTAGCGCCATATAACTTGTTATCTAACCAGATCCTATAAGGTACGGTTGAACTGATGGCAAAGCGGAGGCCCCTAAAAAGCATCCTCATCAACATCAGTGTTAGCACTGATGCTTCACTGCTGTACAACCCGGAAGTTTATTTAAGTATATTTAGAGCTTTAAAGTGGAAAGAAGAGAAAAGGGCGGATGAGGGAGGAATTTACTGCTGGCTTATCGCAAGCATTCTGAGGTTCCTACACCTCTGAGCGTTCAACTGGACAATCTGGAAAGAAACTGATAGCACGAACGCCACTGACATCGACTAGTCGTTATTTCTTGTAATGTCTCCAGCCAAGCGCAAGCGGGAGTCGCCTATGGTCTCCGTAGGCGGTTTTGCTGTAGTTATTGGGCACATTAACAGAATTTAATGAGATTTCGGTCGTCTTCCATGTTCTCTTCGTGCTCTGTTGCAACTGCGCCGATTTGTTCACACTTACATGGAGAGAGTACGTGAGGGAAGAAGGGTACTGTCAGCGAGTTTGATGTGAATCAAGGCGACAATTTCGTCTACTTGTACCTCATCCTCTCTTTCAGATTGAATACGAAGCTAGAAAGCGTGCAGAAGGGAAGAACTTGCGGCGTGAAAAAGATGACGTGATGCAAGACCTATTCAAAGCTTTCGAACGACATCAGTATTATACAATCCGTGACTTAATCTTGTTGACAAAGCAACCAGTGGTGAGTTACACGCAATTTCTTTGTTCGTTGCTGTTGTTGCCATGTCGTTCCCATCATCCTACCGTATTGAGAAATACCGGCGAAATCGATGAGATATTTTGTTCATACGCGAACCAAGCGTTTGAAAACAAACCGTAAATAACTGTGAAAAAAAATCTGAGAAATGTGGCTCAATCAAAAGAAAACAGGGTTGTCGTCGTTCAGGAAGACTTGACTATTTCGACCCAAAACGGATTCGACACCCTCCATAGTGTTCTTCGTACGACCGCCATGTTACGTTCTTGTGTTGCAACTGTACCCTTTTAATCACTTCACCCTCTGTCTTATTGTATAGCTTTCACCTAGTTGATTGTTCGTTCCCAGACTGGGTCCTTCGGTAGACGTCGTGGAGAACAGATCTGGAACATTAGTTGGATTTTAGTATACGCGAACCTCCACCTACATAAGCATGGGTGTTTAGCACGGAAAAGTCACTAACCCAATTGGCTGTGGACAAGTGCGTGATCCAAGTCCACGGAAATGTTCTAGTGATCAGTATCCGGGGTTCGGTACCATGTTGCCAAACGGTTTTCACTACGAAAACAGTGTGATTAGCATACAGCCGCATCAGCGGTCCCCTATTGCCTGTGCGTTCGCGTTCAATCCCCGACGATCACCTGGTTTGGCCTCGACATGGTCCCGTATGTCTGCTTCACGGTCACGTCACCGACGTCCACGTAGCACGTACGGCGCCATTAAACTTATCTTTGGTGATTCAGCGCTGCAAGCACTTATACTGCAAGCAAACAGTATAGAGGCACTGAAGGGTCTCCCGCGAAATGTTCCCAGGCGTTGTAAAACGAACCGCATAGAGGCATTCATTCAAGCGAAGATGTCTCCACTCAGTGATTTGGCACACATAATCACGATGCCCTCCATCACCAGTGGTTTTATTTACAATGGTTTTCTGCTGGAAAAGGCTTTGTCGGCTTCATGGATATCCCCAGAAAGCATGAGGGGCGGAAAGTTATCGAGTTGTTGTGGATTACACGAAGACGAGAGAGAGCGATCAGGTAGTCGGTGCAATCGTAGTACCTACATCCTGGATCTCTGTTTATGACGTACGTTACTGTGTGACGAATCTGGCACGAGACATTCATTTGTTTTGCGCCGATGTTTATTAACCAAGCAGTAACTTGGTCTGTCGTTGGGCTTAGATCGATTTCCATACGTGATCGGAGTCCGAATGGATTTGTGCGCTTGGAAAATAAGCTTGTATTGCTTCCAATGCGATGGTCGGACTAGGCCTATGTTTCGGATACTGTTCATTCAATATCCCCGTTCCATTTTCATCGTCACAGTACCCTTTCATTTCTCAGTTTTATTGACAGGTAACTGTGATATATACAATACTTCGTTTTCTGCACTCTGTTCCAGACCTACCTCACTGAGATACTGAAGGAGATCGCTATTTTCAATCCTCGTGCCCCGCACAAAAACATGTGGGAACTCAAACCAGAGTATAGACACTATGCACCATCAGAGTCCTCGAAAGTAGAAGAGAAGAGCTGAGATAGTTTCATCACTTGTAACTTCATTGAATGTATTAAATAACCTTTTTCGACTTGTTCAAAACTCTTCTGAAACTCACCGCCCATTTCTTAAACGGTTTGCTGATCACTGTCAACAGCAATCCTATGAACATCAGGTTTGGTACCTGTCAGATAACCGCCAGATTGGTCGTCACCATCATCGAGTTTCAGTTGTTAGGTCATATGTGGAACACGGTTGAGCCATGAAGTTTTACGTCAGCGTTTCTGAAACATAAGGCAGCCTTTGTGTAACACATTCAGTTGAAGAATATAATAAACCAGTGGTTCGCTTGAGTCCCTCGTGAAGACCAGTGTAATTTGCAGATGAATTGCGTATAGTTTGGAGTCCGAGAAGCACACAAGGTTGATGAAAAATCGGGGACTACGCCTACCTGATGAGCCCCGAGAAGGACAACGTCGGTAGTGGCCTGTCGAAGTTTTCAGTAGCCTTATGAGTAGCGTGTATACTGGTTGTCAGGACGGAAGTCTGCAGCCATTTAGGGGTTGCTATCACGTTGCTCAAACCCGGGTCATCGAAACGTTAGTCCACGGTCTCAACCAGACAAGATTGATTCAACCGTGTCCAGCATCTCATACACGTCTGTGGGAGATTGCCGACTGCACGCCTGATATGATTGACCTTGCACTGTAACACCCTGATAGGTCACTGTTTCCTGACGAGAGTGACGCTAACCACAGATCCACAAGGCAATTACATCTTATGTATCAGAATTAAGAGCAGCTGGCATCCGGGCCAGATCTGTCGGTCGACGATTGTCCCACTACTGGAACCCTACACGTCCTGGGATACAGACTGTTCTCAAGGAGCCGAATATCGGAAAACTTACAGGCCGCTGAAGTTCATGTAAGCCAGAAGGAATAAGATCACTGGGTGGGGACAGACAGCAATTCAGAGCCGACCTAAGCGAGCCTGGGTGGTAACAGGTGTTGCATCATGTGAATCAGGGTTCGAGGAAAAAGCGAAAAAAACCAGACCTGTCAAATTCGAACCAGTTGCCCTGAAATTAACCATATTTGTGGGCATTCTCCTTGATCTAATCATCTGTTTACTTATTCAGACCATCAACCGACCACTCAGCACTTTGTCTGATTAATTATTGATGCTCGCGCATGACCTGATGAATATCACGCCATTAGAGTGTATTCGGTCGGATACTATCTCGAAGACCTATCAGACGAGGCTTTTCGTCCCTACTAGAACTCATCCAGTAGACATAGACGGACCTTCCGTCATTCTAAGGCGCAACAGTAATGTCACGTAGGTCGGTGACATCACTGACCAACGTTGGTAACACTCGAAAAAACGAAAGACCTTGCTGTAAGCAAATTCCGACAGTCGCTACGTATCTGTGAACCTTGAACCTGAGTGCACTGCGCTCTTGTGGACAGGACAACAAACAACTTGCTGGATTGTTACTGTACTACCCCTGATGTTCAGAAATAATACTCGAATCGCTCATATTAAACTTCATTGGGTTGTGGTCACGCCGAAATTTAGTCGAGTTTTCGTAACCTTCTGGGCATATTCAAAACCCAGAGTAGAAACTCCCCACAGTGCACCACGGCATTTTTCGTATCCTGATGGGCAAACTTCGGGATCCCATAAAACTAAGCAAAATCAATAAAAAATGTGATGTGAATACGGTTCGCCTTCAGTTTAACGTCGCCCGTCGAGTGGGCTTATAATGAGTGATTCCGAGGCGTAACAGAACACGTAGTTGAATCTCGTACACACAAAAAACAAGGAACAAAGATACCGTTAGTCACTGTAACTAGCATGGTAGGGTTGTTCGAAATTCGTTGGTGAAAATTAGTCCTTGTAGCAATTCGATCAACCTCACCATACTACTTACGAGGAACAATACTTGGAATCCTTATTATCAAACTGAACGAGGTGTCAGGCGGCGTCTGTGTGAGACAGTCAGTTGAAGAAAGACGTCGAGGTGCTCATTCAAATCTCCTCTGTGGATACCTCGTTCGTACCAGTTGGATAAGCATTTTTAATTAAGGTCTTTTCGCCATGTTCCACAAAACGGAATGAATGCAGTATACCCTCCGAACAAGACCGATTCGAGGCGAGACCTAACTGCCACCAGTCTGTAAGGGGAGTTTCTTGGAGGAGCATTGGATAACAACGGACGTGTCTCAAGTCCTGATAGACAACAAGGCGCAATTAATGCAGCAATATTGCGGACCACGCTGCCAAAACCCGCAACAAAGTAGATAACCTCTTGCGAAAGTTGGGACTACACCTTTAGGAGGCTGCCAACTAGAATCGCACCTAAATATCGTCGGAGAGTTATCCGACATTGAGGCCAAAGAAGCACTTAACTCCGAGGACATCTTCCTTCAGGCGGCGTACGGCGTTATATTCTGAGATGATGGGATGTGTTGGTGTGCATGTATTTGGTGGCATAAAATCCAATGGTTTGTCCCTTCATTACAAAATGTGGCGCACTTTCTCTTTAAGGACCGTCATCTGGATTTGCCAATCGTCAGAACCAGTCGGTCCCCCAAATGTGATCTTTGGGAGGTGACGTATGACTTCGAGACAAACCTCAAAAAAGGGATTTCAGCAGCAAGAAAGTGAAGGGTGGTTTTTCTCTTTATAAAGACCGACTGCATGACTCGTCAACGGTCTTCGTTATTTAGTCTCTTCTAATAGAAGCCTAGCTGTTAGTACTCAGAAAGGACCAACCACAAATGCTCTGTCAAAGAGTGGCCTTTACGAAGGAGGGGAATCGATGTGGTTGCGTGGCGTACGGATGAAATTCATGCTACAGGATCATGGCTTTTATGCCATTGTTCAGACATCTAATTGGTGTAAAGACGCATGAAGGCCCTGTGCACGAATTCTGCACTTTGTTCTTCTTTGGGAGGAGCTTTCGCGCCACGGGGACATTCGGACTGACCTTTGTTGGGGGTCGAGGAGTGGACCGTCAAAAGGCGCATATCTTACGGGATCGGAGTATGGTGGCCCCAATTGGGGACAGCTTTTCCAAGAGACTGCTGTAATTTTATCAGTAACTTTTGGCTGAGTGCAATTGACCGAATGCGGACAGTCTGGCAATGAAGTATAAAGATAATAATCAATAAACTCAGTCGGGTTGAGAATTGCTGCCCCTTGGATTGTGACCTCGGGACTGAATTCATCAGCGATTAATGACACTGGCAGACATGGCTCAGTCACGCACTTAGTGGAGCCACTATGCGAAAGCTATCGCCTTCAATGCGCGCCTGCCCAGTTTTCCGTTTCTTCAGACGACTAAAATGATGCAAAAGAGACTATTTGACTATGCCACCATCTCAAATTCCTGGCTATATTTCCCCTGCACTTCCATTTTATGGTGACTAAAACCGCAGCGACTGAAATCAGCGTACCTTCGATAGAGCCTACACAGCTGATAAACCCAGTTGAGTTTTTTGCGACAATCCATTGAGGGCGTTTGTTCTCACCTTCATTTAACGGGGACCAACTGAGAAACGTTATTGTTCCGTTAAACTTACTGAGACTTACTTCAGCTATACACGCAGTCATCATAACAGTGAACAGAAGGCCCAAAGTCACCGGATGCGCGACTTTCCAACCGGTGAACATGTTTCTGGCATGCGCAGATTCAGACCCACTCCACAATCCTCCTTGTGTTCACACGTGGCGTCAAGGTACGCGAAAGTGTAAATAGTTAGTTTGACAGATAATGAACCGCGAGTGGATGACAATGTTGACGGCTGCAGGGATCACAGATGAGGGGGACCGGTATTTACAGACCCGGATTGTAAATTCCTTACTATAACCGCATACGGCGCGTAGCCTAATTGAGGCGCTACCGCAATAACTAAGCTGTTAGGGGATATTATTACGGAGGTTATTATGTCCGAATGGGGGCTCAGTGGTTAGAGCGCGAATTTACTGACCGGAAGGTTCGTGGTTCGAACCCGGCCTATGCACCTCAACTTCTCCTGGCTACGCTTGGGCGGCCCGGCAGTATTCCAGCCCTCGTGCTTCCTTCGGATGGCATGGTAACTAGACACAGCTGAACGATTTATTATGCCGGAATGGTGCCCTCAACACTAATCAGCTTTTTCTACAGCACGGCAAAATTACACGTCGCGTCGCTGTCATCACTGCTAACCACAAGGCGAACAGTTAGTCACAGTAGAAAACCGCGAGCTGCTCATACAACCGATCAGAACGGGTAAATATTTATTCAGCGGCATGATCACGTGTCTATCAGATGAGGGGTACAATAAATCGGGTTATCACAGCTCTTATCAAACAAACAAAATGAACTCAGATAAAAGCAGTAAAATCAAATCGAACCCGGGACGTGCAAAGCAGTGGTGGTAGTAGTAGTAACGGGAAAACACTGACCTTCATCGATTTATCCGTATTGTCACGTGGCAAGAACGGAGCCTAAAGAAAAAAAAAATCAAAAATGCACTTGGGTGGGTGGGGGACTGCTCCATCAATGGGGGACGTTTGGACGGAATAGATGCTGACGATGTCGTGCGCACGTCCAAACAAGGAGGCCATGAGACTCAAAGAAGAACATGGCAACGTCTGACACAGAAGCCTAGCAGGAGTGGACTCCGAACATTCATCGCCGTCCAAGGCGGACTGATGTGGCGAACGGCGCACGTGTGCTTGGGCTACCAGATCCACCTACAATCGCATCCAGGTGATTGGTACTCATCAACACTGGACGGGCTGGTGGTATGGTAGAATGGCTTTGCACACTGCCAGAAACCGTTGTAGTGGAAGTCTGGTCCAAATCCGGTTCATCTTGTTCAGATACAATCGAAGGCAGCACATTGACAGGATTTCCCACAAACGGGGCGGTGGCACTGCCTGACCCGCAATTGGCTTTTCTCATTGCAATATCTCTGAGCTCGGCATCGCTCAGACCTCGGATATCGACCGAGAGTAGTGACAGCATTTCTTCGTGTATTCGTGATTCAGGAAACTCGACCTACAAGGAGAAAAGATAATTAGGATGAGAGAATATGCAGATATGAACCAAAGCTGCTAATCAACTATTGGATATTCTGGCGATTTTTCGTGTGCCGGCACCGTACTATTTCTGATCGTACGGTGCTGAATACACTGCGCTTCCGGAAAGCATTTTGGAGAAAAACTTTGGCGAGATAGTCAGGTAACGACCAGAGCTACAGTCCTACACTGGAGAATCAGTACGAGATGACTGACATCCAAACCATCAGGCCGATTCATTTGGTTGAGCGGAACAAAAACAAGTGTCCTCCCACTCTCGAGACCAAAGGTGGCCTTTCCTGTGGGTGGACCCCTTCAGCGTGGGACGACTGCATATTTTATGAATGGCTTTTTGGAAGAGTAGGAAGCCGATTGTTGATCGTCTTTAGGACCGTTTCGCAATCTTGATAATAACAGCTCCAGCTTTTAGTGCACTCAATGGATTCAACCTCCTTAATGTTCATCATCTTGCGCTACTCGCCTGTCGCTTGATGGCTATCAGTCAACTTGTTCGCTCAGAAAAGATTCCACATGTCGCTCGTTTTACCAGAAGCCGTTACCTTCCACATCAGTCAGTGGACAGGTCTCACAGACTTGAAAGTTCCCAGAAAAAAGAAAATGCCTTATTGATTCACAAAGTGTAAAACGATAGGTATTGTGGAAGATCTGGCAGTACTCAGTTCAGTACACCGACGGAACGGCTGCAGTTAGCCAACTTGATAAGGGTGCGTACAGCGGCCCGGGTTGGAACAGTAGATTGCAACACATGTGAGGCCAGTCGTGGTGTACATCAAGGACCGTAATTTAGAGGTTTCCTGGACCAACGAGATATCAACAAACCTCCGGTGGAGCCGTGTTCACAGCCAGGTAATCGCTCAAGCTACCACATACACTCTCAATCCACTCCGTGTGCATGAAAGCGGCCTATCTACACTTTCGGGTGCATATTATGTTTTGCTGTAGTAACTTTTTGTACCTAGTAGTGATTGGTGAAATTTGGTTTGGATGATTAAAGTGATGGGTAAAACTTCCAGGTATAGTTTGCGATTTGGATCTGACCTGTTCTTGTACAACTGCTGAGACTGTGTAGGAAGTTACGTCCCAGAGTATGTCGTCCATGGGGAGACACGAATCAGATCCCGCCATCTCTTGAATACGTGTCACCGAAGGAATTCGAAATGATCGCTCTAAACCAAAGCTGGAATAGGTTGACGGTAACGAATTCGCAGCGCGGCGACCGGGAAGCGGATATTTTGTGAGGCACACGGTACCGCGCCCGAGGAATGCACGTAGCGCTGCAAGCTGCGGAGGCTAGGCCATGTGCCACACATACCGAGTTATCGTCCACCGTTATTTTCCACTCTAAGTCTAGAGTGGCACAACCCAAGAAGTGGACAGAGTATGATGCAGAACAGGGAACGGAGACCGCTGACGGTCTGGGGGCTGTCGATGCAGTCAATAAGGGAGTTATGTGATCCTTCCGAGGCTGGAGATTTTACCAAACGTGGCCGCCAACCGATGCTATTGACGCTCCCGTTTCCAGCTTCTGTCCATGCTACCTGAATGGAGGCATAGGCACATCGAATGTGTATGATAGACTTCTCCTCCTGTTTGGTCTTCCTTTCATTACAGAATGTTATGTGATTGAACTGACATGGTCGTACAGCAAGTGAGTACCCGTGTTCCCACACTGGTATTGCCGTCAATGACGTTGATGACGGGCTTACGCAGAAAGACTCAAAGGTCTTGTCCAAATTTTGAGATTATGGAAAGTCGTGGATCCTGATATCAAGAGACTGCTTGTACTAAGTGCAAGCAGTACATTAAGTCTGCCATGGAGATGAATGTTGATAACCCAAGTAGCATCAACGGTTGGTGGTTTGTTCGCTGCACTGGTGCAGTGGTACGATGTTTAAATATGGTCAGAAAGTTTCGATCATCCGACTGCTCTTCCATCTTTGTCGTACGCTTGTTGTGGCTTGAAAAAATCCGACAGCCTAACGCAGGGACTGAAGCGACAAACCGAACAACGCTCCTACAGGCTGTGCAGTGGTCCTGATCACGTGACATCAAAATCTGTAATTTTATCTGTTTGACGTGGGTTGGCATTGATCTCACAATTTGCCTGTCATATCGAACCATCGATGCCGGGGCGAACCGCATAAACCCACAGAATAACATAAAACACGCTAGTGGGGTGCGAAGCGCCTGTACAAGGCGCTATTGTGGAGGCGCTATCTTCCATGAGTGATGCTAAGAGACGGACTGGTTTCTTATAGTCCATTATAGTGTTGAACTTCGTTCGTTCAGCTGTAACACCCTTTCGGTGCCTAGCTGCCATGCCACCCGATGGAAGAATTGCCAGGTTGACCAAGCCTAGACGGGAGCAATCAAGGTGCTGAGATCCGGTTCGATACACGCACCTTCCGATCAGTTCGCGCTTTAACCACTGAGCTATCTCAAGCTGGGAACGTCTTTGGTCCTAAGGCGAAATTCACATGCCGTCGATTACCAACAGCTTCGCTAACAATTCAAACCAATCACATCGTTCAAGCGTGAACACATTCGCCTCTTCGGATGTGATGATTCGGTTGCGTTCAGCGTGCGTTCATGGAGTAGCGGTAACACGCTCACCTCGCATGTAGGATGTCTGGAGTTCAAATCCGGGCACGGCTGAAGATGAGCTCTAAAGTGGGCGAAACTCGAGTCCGGCGCTTTTCGTTTTTGGTATTAACCCGCCAGGATAGGAAGACTGTTTGAACGACAGTGATTCGAATGTAAATTTCTCCAAATCCCGCAACCCCCCACAACCAGTCACATAGAACTGCCAGCACTGAAGAGACTTTAAACTGGTGGTGACGACAGCATAATACAGCCTGTGACTTAGAGCCCTCCTACCCCGAGGATCTTGATACGACACTGGTAAGCACCCTGTTAGATAAAGCTGCTGACTCTTCAGACATTAGCAGGACGGATAAATGACTGTTTGGATCTTCCCGACCAGTAAAATTTTACATCGTCTTCCATTCCCCCCCCCCCAGGGTGGTACTCTCCGCTGTATGACAATGAAGCGCGAGTCAGCATTGCTTGTGTACTGCTCTACATACTGATTATGAGGATGAAAATGATGTACCGACGGATTTTATAAGTCGATAAGAATGGGACGGCATCAGCATCACATTCGGTTCCCGTCTTATTCGCATTTTCGGTTTATATGTCCAGAGGTCAGTCAATCTTAACATCACGCCGATTGGACAAATGTGTCACGTGCGGGCTACGGACCAAACAAAGCCATGCATTCGTTGGTCAGAATGTCAGCCAATCACGATCGAGCATTTATGGCTCGGTGCTTCTCGCCCCCTCACAAAGATTCTGTGGTGACTTTGTGGAACATTCGGTGATAACCTTATAAATACGGCTGCGATAATCTTCCTTTGTCTCCATGAAGGGCTGTTTCAAGCTACCGTGTCTTTTGAGATACCATAGTGGGTGGAGCAAGAAGCCGAGAACCGACACAAGTGTCGCACGACCGACCGTCTGCAGAACACGGTAATACACTTCACTGTAAAGTATCGACACCAAATACTACCTGTCACTTTCAGCGTTCACATACATATTTGGGGCCCATTTTGGGACTGTATGACATGTCTCTTTTCAGTGAAGTCAAGAAAAGAATTATACAGGAGATTTCAGCTTCTTAATGTAAGGCGGGGACGTATGTATGAGCTTCAAAATAGGTCAGGAGCGCACGCATTCATGGAACTTATAAGTACGGATTGACCTCGCTCTGAAGCTCTTCAATCAACCAGCTCAATCATACGTACGGAAAAACCACATGACCACAAAAGCCCAAACTGAACTTGATTCGTAATAATAATAATAATAACAGTAATAATAATAAATAATAATAATAATAGCCTTTCAGATTTGCGACAGAAAACCATACCGGAAAAATCCCAGTTTGTGGACGGTCCGAATCATGCTCACCTTAATCAAGCGCTTCTCTGATGAGTAATGGATTGCGATACAATCAATGCTTTTCAACCGATGTCCCCGATAATAGTAACTCCATTCGCAAATTTCATTCTGCTCGCTCTTATCGCGTACATCTTTGACGAATAGCACCTTGTCAGGGAACATCAAGGCGTATTTCTCCAGACACTCGATATTGCGCAACAAATTGTCATGTGAGTTGCTGAATGAAACAGAAAATAGGCAAACTAGTCTTTCTCTGAGTAGGCCGTCACAAGAAGGGACACCGGAATAAGTGTTCATATTGGTGTAAGCACACATGAGACTAAACGACGATCCACAACATTCACCACATAGCCCGTCGATAAAAGTTATCAACATTGGAGGCTAAACAAGTGCTTTACGTCGTGCAAACTGATCGATTTATGAAAAAGGAGTAATAAATCAAAATCCTACGCCAGGCTGAGGTGTGCATACCAAGCAGAAGGATATTTCTGTGATTCAAAGATATGTAGGCAATTCTTACTCAGATTCTCCGCACAATAATAACAATATCGTTCAGCCATAACACCCTTTCGGTGCCTAGCTACCATGCCATGTCACCTGAAGGAAGCACGAGAGTTGAGATACTGCCCAATTCCAAACAGTAGTCAAGATGCCGGGGTTGGGCTCGAACCACGGACCTTCCGGTCAGTAGGCTCGCGCCTTAACCACTGAGTCATCTCGATTCTGTGTATGCACATACACAGCGAAGACTGATCACTACCCGCGACATATTTGGCACGTAAAAAGTCATACAAGAGAGTCCCCGGGGTCGGAAACTAAGTTAAACGAGAGCTAATCTGGAAAAGGACCAGTGCTCTTTGGGAATGACACCTCAAGGGAGAATCAAGATATGTCTGTGGGGTTTTTGTTTCATCTGGGTAATTTGCCTGTAGAAGTCTATAGTACGATTTAGGGGGAAGAGCATCAACCTGACTGGTATCCCGTGAAGACCAACCAACTCCTCCAAGAGGCTCCCGCGCATTACCGGTCGACCATCACGTGGAACACAAAGCTACAAAGTACACTGCATACAATGGGAACATAAAGCGAAGCTGGGTATAGAACCAGTGCACCACACGTTACCAGACTAACTTTGGGTGTCGCTGCTTCCTGGATCCGAGATCTTACGGTTGAAATACGCTAATCTGGACTTTGGAGTCCCAGAAGTATGAAGCCAAAACGTGGGCACATTTCACAAATTAAAATGATCGTGCTTCCTCATAAATATGAGCAGTGAATCAGGTTGGATGAGTAATTCGTGGGTCGACAATCAATCGCAAGCCGGGGCTCAGACAAAGCGACTGAATAACTTGCTCTGAAACCATGCTTAACATCGAGGAACCACGGATCAAAGCTGATTACATCGTATGATTCTGCAGACCATCAAACCTCCGATTATCGAACAAAATCGGTGATAATAGGCAGGCGATACGGTGTTAGAAACGGAGAGGTACGGGCAAGCGAGCAGTTGCGTTCGATTTGGTAAACAGAAGAGCATCAAGAGCTTTGCGCTCCATTCAAGCCAGTGAGGTTACTCAACCAACCGGTGGGTGATTCCTCAGCTCTTGATCCTGACAGATAAGTAACTATCCCTTTTAGAGAGACTTTGAGTACCCCTAGTCTACCTGATTAGGGAGTTCCTCCACTTTAATCCAAATAAGATGAATATGATGTGTCCAAATGAGCCATAGAATCTATCGTGATACCACTAAACTACCAATGCAGGAAATATAAAATTACAAATGATTCCGCGGGCATTTAATTAAACCGTAGCCAATTTGTCAACTGCTGAAGGCTCTTGACTTGTTAGGGTACAACTGGGTGTCCACTCTTCAATACAATGCTTTGGGGTCAAGTGCTGCCTTAATCCGGAACTGCTAGTCAGTGGTAAACGAAATATTAGCGTCGTTTCAAGCGAGTTGAAAATAACCAAAGTTCGATTAACTGAATAAACAGATATGCTAAGTGCTTCTGCCACCGGACTGGACATCAAGTTTATATAACAGTGTTGGTGCAGAGAAGGGTGGACCCAAGTGTCATGGAATCTCAAGTAAAAAGTACGGACTGAAGGAGTATACCGTTGGAAAGACCCAATACAGACGACGTCATCAATATATATATATATATATATATATATATAATGTTGGATTTGACGGAGGACGGTATTGGGACATTGACTAGTGGTAATGAAACGCGATCTGTCGTGTGAACAAGGAACGACCTGGCTGCATAATAAACCATTTGCATCGTAGCTATCAGACGACGCCATCGTTGAAGTTGCCCCATTTGAACGGTAGATTACAGATCATGTCAGGTTTTGAGACAGTGCTGACGCATTCCAACTTGGAGGTCTGCATAGTGAATTTCTCAGTAAGCACCTCGGAATATCTGTTAGGCTCGACGGTATGTCTACGGTTATTGAGCTCAACTTGGAGTGTGCCATTAGTGCACATTTGTCGAGCTCGGTAGTGCAACGTTTTGTCCAAGTTATGTTTACATCGCATCCGCACGAAGCTGGTAATGTGCAAGTATTTTCCTGTCCATGTCTGCTAGCGAAGTGCTAACTTTTGAATGGGTTTATCGGTCCTATGTTGCACCAAAATATCAGAAAATGGAAGGTTTCCGTTTGTTTCATCTCCCAAACTGAGCTCAAGGTTGACTTGTAGAGATTTCAGCGGCTCGGTAGTGTTTTGCGCTTGCTCTCGTGACTAGAAAATTGTCGGCGTAGCGTTTATGATGAGTCAGTGGGCAAAATCACAGTTTCAACTCTCTTTAGGGCTTATCATGAAAAGGTCAACTGATGACCCAAAGGACCTCGAATTGAAACTCCATCGGTTTGGACATAACAAGTGTCTTAAAAGGTAAAGGTAGGATCGTCTGAACACAAAAAAACCAGTCGTTTTAATTAAGTAAGTAGTATACCTAGGTACAAAGACGTTGGACTCACATAACCACAAATAAAGTCAAACATTTCGCGGAGTGATACACTGATCAACAACAAAATGATATCTATATTGGAAAGGTGTTGATATGTAATTTGAAGCTGTCTCGGAGTATGTCACCGGACAGAGTCACAAACTGGCTTCAATGCGCCCAATTACCATTGTGCCAGTTTGTGTTGGGGTAGATTACATGTTTTTTTTTACTTGTAATTACTAGAACTGTACTCTGTAGCGCGCGCCTGAGCGTAGACAGCAAAACCATTCCGGAAGATCTTTCGGAACTGCACTGTTGTACTCCGTCTTCAATGTTGTTGCGATAAAAGGCTGTATTACGTGGAAAACCTTAAAACCGGAGGTTTGCAAATCAAAACGCCAATGTTTCATACGTCCCCGAAATTGGTGTGATCCCAGGTGAAGTGGACAATCAAACTTAGCTACCTTAGTAATCACACCAAAGCATGATTGTGGGCTTACCTGGTGTAGGAGAAAACATTGTTGTATCGGTTCATTGTTAATTTCACAACCGGCTAAAACGTGTGGGGAAAAGGAACAGAATGGGAGTACGTAATTTTAGAGGTCAAATCCTAAGATGATGAAACGAGGGTAACGAAAACCATAGGCAACTTTTTATTAGGTAGTGTGCTTACCTACCGCCGCTGGAAGTCACTCACACCAAGGCAAAACTCACTGACTAGCAAGGAAAATGAACAATCTGCATTAGTTCGCTGAATAACAGTGTTGAACAGGATGGCAAAAACGACCGATTCATCCCAGTCTCACGTTAACACTATCTCAGTTGGCAACTGGAGTTTTGTTTCCACGGATGTTAGAAAGTTGCTCACGTAGAAGTTATGTGACAAGGCGTCAAAATACATCCTCACTTGGTTTCATCGTTGGACCACAGCATATAATCCGACGTTATAATAGTGACCTACCTCATGTTTGAAGGTGACGGTGCTTGAAATTCTAATCAACTTAGTCAATTATAGTCACAAAATTCGTCTTCTTTGACTGTGAGGTAGTCGTAGTAAGAACTGAAGCAACTGGAAGCAACCGATATGTCTTCGTTTCTTGTCCACAGTCGATGCACCGTCCTAGTGTATCACAATTGCTATATGAAGTGGAACTTACGATGGTAACCTCTAACTAACGATATTGACGTTATCCGGTGCGAATCTGTACAGTAACAGTGAGTCACACGGTTGAGACTGCAAATTCCTCAACGTCAGTGTTGGTGGTCACAGTGGGCGTAATCCACTATCCCCAAGCGTGTCTTTGTAGTGGCAGCGCTTATATTCACTGATCGAATCGACGAGCTTTCATATCCGTCCGGGTGGAAGCACTGGTGTGTGGGGATTCGTGGCTCGTACTACTTTTCTTACTGTGAATAGACGAGACTCTGTTAATAGGGGAGCTTAGCATAGAGTCTAGTCCGAGATTCTCTTGCGAATAGGACTATTAAGTCGTATTACTTCATTCACCTGACCTTGGGTGGATGAAGTTGTGCTTGACTTGGACCAGCTGACTCACAAGCTACCTCACCTGTGTAGCTCAGTGCAAGTGATCATTTGTGGTTTGTGTTCTGACCAGTACCGTCTACCTGCATCGTGTATCGCGTTTATATGATGCCTACCAACCTACCATAAACATTCGAGGTGACTGCGTTTCTAAGCCCTCAGTCAAACAGAAACGGAAATCACCACCGCCACCATCACAGACAACAAACTGATGCTTCGGTGTCTTGATAAGGATCACGCAAGCACAGGAGATATCTGGCGTATGTTGCCTTTCTAGTACCAGACGACGTAATATCAGTGGAGAGGTTGGGGACAAAGGCTGGTGGTCTAAAAGGAGCATGGAAATGGATGTTACTCGGACCAAACGTAGATATTTGCTCTGGCTATATTTTTTGTGTGTGGAATTTTGTTCCTCACATTCTAATCTGGCATATGCAGGAAAGTACATACGAAGTGGTCCAACCAAACGTCCGATGAGTGAGTGTGTCCAGAACTGTCCACTTCTACCCTAGTTAATAATGATGCATATTGAAACTACAGATGGGCAGACCTACACTATAGGTCTGGAGCTCAACACGTTGATCAAACAAAAGGTTATTTAGCGAAATACACTCATTTGCAAACCAATTTGGTTTTGCGGGAGACTCACCTGGAACACAGCTGAATCTCTCGTCTATGTTTTTAAGCAAATGAATGTGCTACAACAGACCGCCTCATGTTTCAGTTGGTACAATATTCGACATACTGCGATACATGCATACACGTAATACACCACTCATAAGGTTGCTGAAAACTCTTCGACAGCCCACGACCGGTTTCGCCCTTCTTGGGGTTCATCAGGTAGGCGCAGTCCCCGAGTTTCCGTCAACCTTACGTCCTACTTGGTATTCTCATGCAGCAAGAAACAAACGTACCTTCTTTGTCGATGAAAGCAGAGACTTCGCCGCATTCGGACATTTCACAATAACTATTGTGGCACGGTTTTGGATGTCTTCATCAACTACCATGCGAGCAAGTGCATCTTCACAGGCTTGCCGTAGACCATCCACACAAAAGTATCTGGCCTCAGCAAGAAGTTCTTCCATATCACGACGGGTCTCTGGTAGGGGTACACTTCCATCACGCATGTAGTTTAGTATGGTGCCAAAATGCTTGCCACTTCTGTCAATGAGTACCCAACCTGAGGGGTTATAAAGTGATGAGTTACAGTCATTGTCAAGACGAACAAACGAGAATTCTTTGGTTCTCTGAAGCTCACATAAAGTGATTAACATATGGGCATGAAGAAAAGTGAATGCGACAGACACAAAATAGTCTGTCGCTAGCTGGACACATCGTCACTTGAAAACAGTGGCCCATGGACCATCAGATCCAAAGGTTTGTTTGGATATAGTACATAAAGTGCACCAGAAAGAAAAATGAAGTTCTCCGGGCCGGAAAGGCTTCACAGTGCTAGATATCGGACGACCCAAATGACAGTTTCAAGAAGACATTGAACTGCTCGCCCGGATTGAAAGGCACTTTTCGTGAATACGCCAAATTCAAGATTCTGATCAGAGATAGAACAGACAGTCTTCGGCAAATACTCTCATTTGCGTACGAATTTGGTTTCAACAAGAGACTCAATTGAATCCAGTTCAACCTCTCGTTTATGATGGTCCGGACCATCACAAAATGGGAGATTCAGTTGAGTTCCCTGTCAAAACCAAATGCGTGTGCAAACGACAGTATTTGTAGAGAGCAGATAGTTGTTCGTTTTGTGTGAGAAACGCCATCAAGCTCATCCTTTTTTCATTTTCCCTACTCCTAATCGGTCTGGGACACTCAAACACGTGCCACAATCCGCGGTTATTTACTTAGGTTATGACCAATTTTGATTTCATAGGCGGCGAAACGAGGTTGTGTGTTGAAAGGCTGCGAAACTTTACTGAGGCCGTCCGGTGATCCTGAGATGTACTGTATGTATGTTCCAAGATATGCCATTTATCATTTTAGCCCGTGAGAGTCAATCAGAGGATGGCAAGCAATTCACGGCTGTCCGTGTGAGGAAGCAGCGAAGCATCAGTATTGAACATTAATGTCGTGCTGTCAACGATGACGTGTGAAGAATGGAGACGATTTTCACCCGGAAGGAACCCTAAATAGGCATCAGAAGCATTTCCCCGGAATTGCAGTTAGCCAGGCACTCTTGGTTTTCTTTCGATAGAATCAGGGGTTTCCTTTAAGATCGGTCACACAATGCAATTTGGAGGTTTCTCAAAGCCGAATTCAAGTAGGTAAGAACAACCTAAAAGCTGAATGGAGTCCTCAATGTGGTTTTGGCAAGCAGGCGAGTTCAGTAAGTCCTTCGATGGTAGCGATCTCCGGAGTATGTTAAAATGGGAAGGAATCCTTGCCTCACTAGAACACGTAGAATCGAATGGACAGAAGATAACACGTCGTTGAATCACAAATTGAAGAAAGTGGTAGTTGCTGAAGGAACAAGGTCCGTCATGATCGGTGGTGACTCAGTTTGTTACTAGCAAGACTTCAAAAAATTCAGAGGAACTCGCATAAGCCTAGATCACCACAGAACATCATTTGTGGCCTGAGACACCATTTCTGTGCGACTTCACGCCGAAACAGATACTTAATTGAGGCAAGTGTACAGTATGCAAAGCGCTATTAGGGTCAACGCCCCAGCCCACTCTCTCCACTCCCATTCAACGCATACCATTCAGGGCAACTATTCACCAGATGTGTTCGATTTTGACCTGATGTTTTCAGAACTCATATTGCATGCTGAAATGGTGCGAAACACTATTGAGAGTAATCCAAGCCAGGTTTCAGTAAATTTCATCAGTAGAGGATAGTGATTTGGTACATTTCTCAAAAATTATGCAGAAGCTTTGTGCCTACTCAAAATTCCACTATATACCAGCGATTCTCCTCTTTTGTCTTTCCTATGTATTGAAGAGCATGTTTCAACGGCATACTGACCGCGTCCCAGATAGCTTTGAGTGGATTTATGTTCATAGTTGTGTTCAGGACATTCTGACACAAAATATTCAGAACAGGAACAATGATTTTGCGGATAGGGCAATACAGATCGAAACTCTGCCATTTGTCCCAGGCGCTGTTGAATGAAAAGTGGCAAAGGGTGATTGTCAGGTGTCCTTATGTAAGAATCGACCGTGAGTTTTCCGCCTAGTCTAGCCACAAGAAGCTCATCTACGTAGGACATGGGATCCCTCAGTGTGGCTCCAGGTTCTTTGAATTCAATTCTGTTTTCCTATATCGTACCAATAGCGAACCAACCCATCCGAAACGTCGGATCACACCTTTTACGAATACCGAAGATCAATATCTTCTACTCGTTATTCCACAAGACATGACCTTCTCTCTACTTGGCGTTGTGATTCACGTGGATTCTAGCCAGCCTAGGGGGTTGTTTTGGACGCGGAGAACTTCGAAACATTTCACTGACCCCCAAACGTCTTATGTTCAAGTTGTTTACGGTCCTCAACAACGTCGGCTTCCTGTTGCCCTACAGATTTCGTGATTAACGGTCAATTCTATCGGAATTCAACCCTCAGGGATTGACCTGGACCTTGTTTGTTGAAATTCTGGGTCAATAAAACATCGCTACGGCGTATCCGACAGCTGTTCAGACATTCCGTCGGGAACGTATGATTTTTTCATTCATTGACGATAATTAGGATTCGTAACTAAGCTAACCTAATATGTTGCGCATACAACGAGCACAACTCATCAATGGGTGCTAAACACGACCGACGGCTAAGCTAGTGTAGCCCTGAGATATCGCTAGTTGAATGCGTGAGCGTCGGGCACGTCCAGTACGGCTCAAGGGTTGTGACTGATCAGACTGATGAAATGTCGTTGGTTGCGCTTCGCAATACCTTGCCAAGCAACATGATGTCTTTTGAGAATCCCACATAAGAAGTAATAATCAATACAGTAAACAAGTGTCTTGAGTAATATTTAGGAGACTGAATGTGGGGGCATGTAGAGAGAGGGAATGCGTAGTGATGATGTCTCTTCGGTTGGGGACGAAACGTTTGCCAAGCCCGGTGGACAGACTAACAACCAAATGCACAATCTATTTGAAGCATTTCCCTTCGGAGTAATCAGTTACAGCGAGAGTGATGTTGGCCTGTCGTCAAAGGTGAAATTCCAAAAAGTCGCAGGACGACCAGTGGCGTTATATGTATGTATATGTATCTGAAACTGACACACTGTTCGCCTATTTGTCCTTAGATTCGATGTCCGCACACTATTGCACTAGCGAGGTATCTGACAAGAACCCGAGTTGCAGTTAGAAGGATCCAAACCAGCCATTCCGACCATCGTTTGTCAACACACAAAGACTATAAATAAACGAGTCTAATTCACCCGATCAGGATGTGCTGAGAATACTATAAATCTACAGGGTGAGGGGCTAAAGCCTCACTCAAATGTCGGTTGCAGACTGATCGATGTGGCCGAGTGAGAGAGGCTAACCTTGACCTTTTCTTTTCTTTTCTGGCATTTCATTGCTGTTACTCGATAACATATGCTTCCGGCGGTCAAAGCCACAGCAACAATGTTCTATGCACCCGACAGTGAATCTTCGGCACACAAAATACAGTGACACTAAAAACCAGGAGTGAACACACAAGTGAAAACTCGTTAGAAAATGGAAGGTTAGTCAAGAGATTGTTCCTAACCCTGAAAGAGACAATAAGCTACATTGCCATCGTTGTGTGACGGCGACTATGAACTTTGTGTTGTGGTTGAGTTTGAATCCATCTACAACAAGCATGGAACGACGCAGTGACGGTGAATGGCTGATTAAGTTGTTCGGAGGGTTTATGTCCGGTTAAATAAATGTCAATGTGAATATATTCACCTGCCACATACTATGTTCGAACTCTGAAACTCATTACAACAAGCGTTCCGCAAAAAACACCTGGAAGGCCGAACTGCTGGAAAGCGGGTCACTTCGAAAGCAAACTTCAGTCGACTTCGTTCAATCGTGAACAAGGAATGTTGTTCTGTTGCATTATTATTACTACTGTTACGATTATTAATAGCATTAAAGAGAGTGACTCTGATTTCCACGAATCATGTGTCAATTCAGTGACCCCATCTAGATTTTGGGAACTCCGAAAGGAACTGATTTTTCCCAAAAAAACAGACTGACATGGCTTTGACGTATCGTTTACGATTTGGTAAACTGGCAGTTTTGTACGATTCGGCGGCATACAAAAGTTGAAGCGTTAGAGAAAAATGAATGGACCCGCGACTTGTGCGAAATTTTAAAATTTCGGAAGAAACTTTGAGTTCAGACCTTCCATCTTCAATCATGTTGGAAATTCTGTCAGGAAGTCGCCAAAAACTAGAAAAAATCTCCTATACGTGGACAACAGAAGCAAATCCAGCAACAGACTTGAAACCTGAATGAAAGATATTCAGCAGTTTCGAAACTCTTTTGAGTTGAAGACATTGAACTACAGTTGCAATCAGATGGCGTTCTTAAGTGCAAGGGTATCGAAATAAACTTGTGTAAATTTTACGGATGTTTACCGGCAGTTTCAGACATCTCCTTGCGGTACGATAACCGTGCCAGGAACTAACTAACTGTGCGAATAAGATTCTAAACGCCTTACATTGTTTCGGGAAGGAAGAAACAAATGGAACAAAGTGAAGCAATAAGTTCTACTTCTCAACAACATAGATAAGTCGAAGACATCGAGATAGCTCAGTGATTAAGGTGCGAACTACTGACCAGAAGGTATGTGGTTCGAAACCAACCCCGGAATCTCAACTGCTTCCGTCTAGGCTTGGGCAACCTGGCAGTACCTCAGCTTTCATGCTTCCTTTGGGTAGCGTGGCAATTAGGCACCGAAAGGGTGTTACAGTTGAACGAACGAGCTAACTGGAAATACTAAGTCGCCGAGCCATATCATCAGACGTGCAAAATGGAAAGCAGGATAAAATCGTGCGGCAAGACTATGGAATGCATAACTTTCGTTTGTGGTGCTATTTCGGTGCATAGCTGCTACGGACCTCGAGGGATACATGTGGCCTGAGATACCGCTAAGTATCCGAAGGACGGGCTAGAGTAACGAAAGGCTGAGATTGGACTCCAACCATGAACCATCCGTTCAATAGCTCACATGTTGACCGCCATGCTGTCTCGAGCTCGACGTAACCCATACGACGCATGAGAGCTCAATTACTGCAAGCAAAGTCCTGGTTAAGACAATATCAATCCCAATAGAAACATAAAAACGCTCAAAGGAAGTTATAGACGTGCTAACCGAAATGCGGGCAAAAATCAGTCTCACCTTCGTCGTCCGTTTTCACCTCCATTCTGCCGCTAAACATAGCGTTTAGCATGGTGTTGCCGCGTAGCAAAGTGCCGATTGTCGTATAGAACAAAGTGCCACCAACGTTCAATTTAACATAACTGTTAACGCGATCACCACAATCCTCGGTCGTCATTGTTAGGATTTTATAGACCTGTGGTTAACCACCGAAGCCATAGAAGCTGCAACCCATAATGAAAAAAAAAACAGGCGGACTATGGAAACACGGCTATATGAAGAAATGGTCAGCGGTTTTACCCTTCCCATGCACCGTTGAAAAGTAACCACAGAAAGCAAGAGGGATGAACTCAATAAAGGAACGCCGTTGCTCTCAAACCGCTTGTCATGAAGATACTGGATCTTAGAGTGGCGTGAGGGTTCATGCACCTCTACAAGTCACTGAGCTAAACTGGGGAGTATGTATGAAACACCCAATCACCTAGATTTGAGATTGGAACACATGTGGTGACTTGTTCTTTAAAAATACAAACTGGTCAGTGGTTGGGCTTTCAAGTCAAAGCCTTTAGTCGATGTTGTTTAGGCTTGGTCGCATGGCAGTATCCACAACCACACAACCAAAAATAACTTCATGCTACACAGGCCGTCGCGTGACGCCATCAGCTGGGTCACCTTATTTGCCGCACACAAGAGGGCAGTTAAGCGAAAACAGGCTATCACCGATGCCTCCCTTCTTTCACATATTCGGTCGTCTCCTCCCCGTCACGTCGCTGCTAGCGAAAATTTCGTAGGTAAATTATTAAGGGCTGGTAGACCAGCCCCCCACCCATTGTTTCTAGCTATAAGATTTATGCCTAACTCGGTAGCCATAACCGTGAGTACTTCGAAATCATTCTTCATACCCCAAAGCTCAGGTTAACATGGCATCCTTTAACATTTGCACAACAAAAGACTGCTCTCGCTGGTGCGCTGGACTCGTTTTCTATTGATGTGTGCTGTCCCTCTGAAACGACGATTAAAGACACAACAGCTGTTGAACTAACCTCTTCACCGGTTTTCTCTCGCTTCCGGTTGCGCACCCCTGGTGATCCAGAAACCGTTGTGGTTGATTATGACGAGTTAGGTATTGTTTTAAGCAATCGAGCTGAATGGTTTCTGCTTGAATGGTGGCTCGCTGTGTCGTCTGTGTGCGGTTCGTTTGGTAATGTCTGTGAGGGTAACCCATAAACGCGCCAATAATCGCTTTTTTTCATTGTGTTTGCTTAACCCCCAACAAAATGTAACGTTGGTACTCCCAAATTTGTTCTGACGCTTCAAACGCTCTAGTACGACAAACTAAAAGCTACCGCGCTGTAGTTATTGGGGTATATGAACGCTGATGATCATTTCGGTAGTCGCCTTTGAGTTGAGTCGAGAGGTACGAACAACAGTGACGCCTGCTAAATTTACGTGCTAAACACAGGCTGTTTCTATGAAGCATTAAGATCCAGAACTAACAAAACTGTCTAGCCAAATGGTTCTCCCACAAGCGGACCCACCCCAAACCCAGATTGACCACATTACATCAACCATACGTGATGTGGACCGGTTACTAAATGCTAGTTGTTCTGAACACCTACGTGGATCCTGACCATGCGCTCGTCTGTTGCTGTTTCCCGTTGCGCTTTTCGAGGCGCGCAATATGCGCACATCTCGCCTGATCATCAAATGGCTCCAGGACCAGGGCAAGTTCACCGAAACCACCCACAGAAGTCCCTCCCGAAAAACACATCTTCTGGGATCGACTCTTACCGGAAAACGGTATCCACAATCTCTCAGGATCCTGGACGGCGCAAACAACTACGTATAAGCAGTGGGCCTCGAGAAATACTCGAAGCTCGGGCACGTATTCACCCGGCTGAGAGTGAAATACAACCCAAAGGACCGTCAGACACCAAGTGAAAAAGAACCTTTGCGTGGATCGAGAAGCACGGTGGGTCCATAAAGCTGACGGGATGAATGAAGCGATAAACACTGACTGTGCGAAAACTATTCTAACTGATATGTGCAACAGGCCCAAAAAGGCCTCTGGTGAGTGAAACCATTATTGATAAAAACGGCTCGCTAATCTCCGAAAAAGAAGAACGTCTAAATTGTCGGGCTGAAACTTTGGACAATTCAACCGGCCACCTGAAGTTGTCCAGCCGGATTCCCGACATCCAACGCCACCCTCGACAGTGAACTTGGAAGCCCCAGCAAATTCGGAAATAAACTATTTCCTTTTCTTCCCTGAATGTCATCAAGTTACTGGTCCTGAACTAAAACCTGCTCTGTTTAAGGATGGATATGAAATCCTCAGCTGATGCTTGTCTATTTTATTTGCCAAAAGAGTCCTAGCCAAATGGGATGAGTCGATATTGGTGTCCATTCTTAGAAGGGACGTTCGCAAAGTGTGTCAATCACAGACTCCAGTTGTAAAGACACTCTGTGCGTCACTTATTCCACGTCGTCTTGCGTGCTTCGGCAGTTGAATTAGTTCCGACGCTAATGTGACAGACGAAGTCAAAGCACAGATCTCGAAGTCCAGAATCGCTTTTGCCATCTCACTGGGTCTCAAAGGACTCATGTATCGGACTACAATGGTAGACGAGATGGCTCAGTGGTTAAAGAGCGAGTTTACTGACCGGAAGGTTAGTGGTTGGAACCCGACGTCTGCATCTCGACTTCTCCTGTCTAGTCTTGGGCAACCCGGCAGTATATCAGCCCTCGTGCTTCCTTCGGGTGGCATGGAAGCTAGGCACCGAAAGGGTGTTACAGCTGAACGATTATTCTTTTTTTCTATCTATAGTGCAGGCTGTATTGTTATACGGCTGCGGCACTTGGAAACTTAGTGCGGAGGATATGGGCTATTTCCATGCCTTTGACCACCGACGTCTTGGAAGTATAGCTGGAATTGGCGGAAACCAACGAATTCGCAATGAGTTGATCAGGAGACGGGTTTTTGGTGAAGCAGAATGCGTCCAGCACTGTAAACCAAGGTGGCTGGGCCATGTGTTCTGCATGCCGACTTGCCACCGAGACGGGCGTTGTTTTCCGTGCCTAATTTGGAGCGGAGTAAACCTAGAAGTGGAGCGAATTTGACATGGCAGAAGGAAAAAAAGGATGTTACGGAAGGTGTGGGTGTTTGTCCCTTCCAGGATGAGGTCCATATCACTTTCCTTGTGTTTAGCTGGGGATACTGAACGACCCGGCAGCTAACTGATGTCAGTGGCGTTCATGCTGTCAGTCTGTATCCAGATTGTCTGATTGTTGAGACGTAGGCACCTCGGGTGTTTGTGGTAGGTCCTCCTCTCTCTACCTATTTTTCTTCTTTCAGTTATGAGGCTTTATTGAAATAAGCTGGTATGGTTGTACTGCAGTGAAGCACCAATGTTCTCCACTTGCGTTGCTGTCATTGAAGATGACGGTTTCTCATACACATCATCATTTTTGTGTATCTCTGCTCCGACCCCTAGCTCCCAACCGAAAAAAGTCTGAATATGCTCAATCACTTGCTCAAAAAAGCTGTACTTTGTCAGATTTGTCAACAGACTTCCCTCGTGCATTCCCTATCATCCATGAAGCTTGATGTGCATTGTATATAGGAAAAACGCCTACAACACCCCACCACGCAGTGTATCTCCGAACGGATCAGACGAACCCTCAAGATTCACGCCATACTCGTTGGGTATCCAGTGAATGTGGGGCTGAGTTTCGTGGTATCCGGAGTGTAGAACTCGCTCTGGGATCTAAAACTGAATATGCTGTTGGACTGGATTGCTGTGAACAGCAGATTGTGGTACGCGACTATTCGGAACCATCAAAGCCCATCAAAAATCGGTCAAAAGTAGGCGATTTGTTCTTGACCTGTGCCTGTGACCCAACGAACTGCAGTACGAATGTTCCCGAAACCGAATTTCATAGCGATATTTCGATACAAAAAGTACAAATGTACAAAAAGAACAGTACAAAAGTACAGCATTCCAGACAGAAAACCCGAATAAGGTTGGGAAATCTTCGGACTACCGCAACCGGTCTTTCAGTGTTCCTGTTCGAAAGCCCAATCGTGACGGACCTGTCGATAGCTATCCGAGTACCGTTGCCTTATCGAAGGAAAGAACAACCCATCAGGGCGACAACCTGAGGCTACGCGATAAAAAAGTGACTGACCCGGAGCCTAAGTAAACGACGGTGAGATACAGTGGGCGAGAAAATCTCAAGAGATGGGACAGGCTTTTGCCGTTGAAAATAGCCGAACCATACTTCGGATCATTAGAAAAACCGGCTAAAAGATGTTTATGGCAGGTAAATTCATTGGTCATCCCTTCACAAAGCCACCGTTTAAATCAACTACCAATTCAGCTGGTCTGACGCTCCAACAGCAATGCTGGCACCAACGGTTTTCGGAATGGAAGTCGGCCGCTTAGCTTCTGCTGAGGAAGAAACCATTAAAGAAGTAGAGCTCACGAAAAGACTATAGTATCGATTGCCCCTCGCCGGCCATATTCAAGTATGGTGGAGCATTAGTGCGCACTAGCGATATCTCCTCGCATGGTCAAGGAGCGTTGTCAGGTTCGCAAACGGATTTACTACCACATGATCAATAGCGAATATGCGAATGGCATCGTGCTGCTCGGTTCGGACCCCCTCAAAAGTGAAAATACGATGAACAATTTAGTTCCCCTAGTTATTGGTTTGCATTACTAAAGTGCAAGGTTCTATCTAAAGATTGAACAAATACCCCACTACTACTATACTATACTATACTACTATACTACTCAGCGCACTGAAGATGTCACCTCGAATGGTGACGAAACGTTTGCAAATCAATTGCCAAGCTCCGCGAACAGATCAACAGCCACCTGATCAATTACCGACTAATGCACCCGAGCTACCAACATTCCAACAAATCACCAATAGAAGACGACTACTTGCTCTCGACCGCTGATGCCAGCGCAGCATTGCACACTTGGTGGAGTACCGTATTCCCACTACTGAAATACACCACACGGTATTTCACGAGCACTCTAGTGAACTTTCGATTGAAACAGTACGGTCACATCAATCACGCCAGTTCGGTCATGCGTTACGTATGCCCAGTGATCCTTTGCCCAGACAAGCCTTATATGCACAACCAGGGTTTGGATCGAAGAAGTCAACAGGTGGGCAGGCTGCGATGTGAAGAGCAAGTACTAAATGCCTCATACACGGTCCTACTCACGTAGGAGCGAGATGGCTGTGGTTAGAGCGCGAATTTACTGACCGGAAGGTCCGTGGTTCGAACCCGACCTCTGCATCTCGACTTCTCCTGTCTAGTCTTGGGCAACCTGGTTGTATTTCAGCCCTCGTGCTTCCTTCGGGTGGTATGACGGCTAGGCACCGAAAGGGTGTTACAGCTGAACGATTATTCTTTTTTTCTATCTACAGTGCAGGCTGTATTGTTATACGGCTGCGGCACTTGGCAACTTAGTGCGGAGGATATGGGCTATTTCCATGCCTTTGACCACCGACGTCTTGGAAGTATAGCTGGAATTGGCGGAAACTAACGAATTCGCAATGAGTTGATCAGGAGACGGGTTTTTGGTGAAGCAGAATGCGTCCAGCACTGTAAACCAAGGTGGCTGGGCCATGTGTTCTGCATGCCGACTTGCCACCGAGACGGGCGTTGTTTTCCGTGCCTAATTTGGAGCGGAGTAAACCTAGAAGTGGAGCGAATTTGACATGGCAGAAGGAAAAAAAGGATGTTACGGAAGGTGTGGGTGTTTGTCCCTTCCAGGATGAGGTCCATATCACTTTCCTTGTGTTTAGCTGGGGATACTGAACGACCCGGCAGCTAACTGATGTCAGTGGCGTTCATGCTGTCAGTCTGTATCCAGATTGTCTGATTGTTGAGACGTAGGCACCTCGGGTGTTTGTGGTAGGTCCTCCTCTCTCTACCTATTTTTCTTCTTTCAGTTATGAGGCTTTATTGAAATAAGCTGGTATGGTTGTACTGCAGTGAAGCACCAATGTTCTCCACTTGCGTTGCTGTCATTGAAGATGACGGTTTCTCATACACATCATCATTTTTGTGTATCTCTGCTCCGACCCCTAGCTCCCAACCGAAAAAAGTCTGAATATGCTCAATCACTTGCTCAAAAAAGCTGTACTTTGTCAGATTTGTCAACAGACTTCCCTCGTGCATTCCCTATCATCCATGAAGCTTGATGTGCATTGTATATAGGAAAAACGCCTACAACACCCCACCACGCAGTGTATCTCCGAACGGATCAGACGAACCCTCAAGATTCACGCCATACTCGTTGGGTATCCAGTGAATGTGGGGCTGAGTTTCGTGGTATCCGGAGTGTAGAACTCGCTCTGGGATCTAAAACTGAATATGCTGTTGGACTGGATTGCTGTGAACAGCAGATTGTGGTACGCGACTATTCGGAACCATCAAAGCCCATCAAAAATCGGTCAAAAGTAGGCGATTTGTTCTTGACCTGTGCCTGTGACCTAACGAACCGCAGTACGAATGTTCCCGAAACCGAATTTCATAGCGATATTTCGATACAAAAAGTACAAATGTACAAAAAGAACAGTACAAAAGTACAGCATTCCAGACAGAAAACCCGAATAAGGTTGGGAAATCTTCGGACTACCGCAACCGGTCTTTCAGTGTTCCTGTTCGAAAGCCCAATCGTGACGGACCTGTCGATAGCTATCCGAGTACCGTTGCCTTATCGAAGGAAAGAACAACCCATCAGGGCGACAACCTGAGGGTACGCGATAAAAAAGTGACTGACCCGGAGCCTAAGTAAACGACGGTGAGATACAGTGGGCGAGAAAATCTCAAGAGATGGGACAGGCTTTTGCCGTTGAAAATAGCCGAACCATACTTCGGGTCATTAGAAAAACCGGCTAAAAGATGTTTATGGCAGGTAAATTCATTGGTCATCCCTTCACAAAGCCACCGTTTAAATCAACCACCAATTCAGCTGGTCTGACGCTCCAACAGCAATGCTGGCACCAACGGTTTTCGGAATGGAGGTCGGCCGCTTAGCTTCTGCTGAGGAAGAAGCCATTAAAGAATTAGAGCTCACGAAAAGACTATAGTATGGATTGTCTCTCGCCGGCCATATTCAAGTATGGTGGAGCATTAGTGCACACTAGCGATATCTCCTCGCATGGTCAAGGAACGTTGTCAGGTTCGCAAACGGATTTACTACCACATGATCAATAGCGAATATGCGAATGGCATCGTGCTGCTCGGTTCGGACACCCTCAAAAGTGAAAATACGATGAACAATTTAGTTCCCCTAGTTATTGGTTTGCATTACTAAAGTGCAAGGTTTTATATAAAGATTGAACAAATACTCCACTACTACTATACTATACTATACTACTATACTACTCAGCGCACTGAAGATGTCACCTCGAATGGTGACGAAACGTTTGCAAATCAACTGCCAAGCTCCGCGAACAGATCAACAGCCACCTGATCAATTGCCAACTAATGCACCCGAGCTACCAACATTCCAACAAATCACCAATAGAAGACGACTACTTGCTCTCGACCGCTGATGCCAGCGCAGCATTGCACACTTGGTGGAGTACCGTATTCCCACTACTGAAATACACCACACGGTATTTCACGAGCACTCTAGTGAACTTTCGATTGAAACAGTACGGTCACATCAATCACGCCAGTTCGGTCATGCGTTACGTTTGCCCAGTGTTCCTTTGCCCAGACAAGCCTTATTTGCACAACCAGGGTTTGGATCGAAGAAGTCAACAGGTGGGCAGGCTGCGATGTGAAGAGCAAGTACTAAATGCCTCATACACGGTCCTACTCACGTAGGAGCGAGATGGCTGTGGTTAGAGCGCGAATTTACTGACCGGAAGGTCCGTGGTTCGAACCCGACCTCTGCATCTCGTCTTCTCCTGTCTAGGCTTGGGCAACCCGGCAGTATCTCAGCCCTCGTGCTTCCTTCGGGTGGTATGACGGCTAGGCACCGAAAGGGTGTTACAGCTGGACGACTCACGGTGCGTCACTGGCCAGAATGAGAACCTGTGGACCCACCTGACCGGTTGCAGGAGACCCCCACTGACATAGCAGAATCAGGAAGCCAATTGCACTCTTGCATTCAGTCAATCAGCCACTCTCCCTAAATGTCGATCCCTTCGCTTCATCTTCGATAGCTTACCATCGTTTGTTTCATTTTTGTGGAGCGAGATGGCTCTGACCGGAAGGTCCGTGGTTCGAACCCGACCTCAGCCACTCGAATGCCCCTGTCTAAAATTGGGCAACCTGGAGGTATCCCAGCCCTCGTACTTCCTTCGGGTGGCATGGCAGCTAGGCACCGAAAGGGGGCTACAGCTGAACGATTATTATTATTTCATCTTTGTCGGAAGCTGGGTGCAGTGGCGACCAAAGCGCTGTGCTCATACACAAGGTTTACGGTAAAACAGAACGGAACAAATGGTCTGGAAGTTAGTGAGCCTGTCACCATTCTCACAGCGTTGAACCACGTCAAACCAGCCACATGAACCGCGAACGCCATCGTCTCTCCCGCCAAGTCCCGCATTCCAAGTACTCGCTGATATTGAGGCATATCACCCTGATACCTTACTGAACATTGGTTGCAGTGGTCTGCAGAATCCACTCATGGCGGTGGGATCTTATGTAGACATTGAAGCACACACGGTAAGTGTCGTCAGGCTCAGGAACGGAGTTTTGATTACACTGTCCAGCCATAGAATGCGTCACTAGAACGACCAGTAAGAGCAATGCCAATGCCAGGGATGTCAAGGGCGAACTCAAGTGTTGCGGACGAACTTTCTTCAGATAGGACAGAAGCTCTATGACCACCTCGTTACAGGCTAAGACTCGCAGTGGTTGCTGTCTGTTGTGCCATCAGTTTGCTTGTCTTTATACTCTTCATAGGATTGCCGTCACTAGAAGTCCAAGCTCTGTCGATGGAGTCAGGACTAAGAAGACCAGTTGCTTCTTATCCCGCGATTTCATCGACACTGGTGAGACTTGCAGTCACGCCACTCTAATGATCAGACAGATTAAAGCAAACCCCGTACAAATATTAGTCAGTCACTTCTAGTACGGCTGTCTTTCTATGCGAAGAAATAGTCCGCCACCTGAAACGAATGAAATCCCACATGAATAAAGAAAGCTAGTATTCAAGGGTATAAGGTGCCTCGAAAGAATTGTATATGCCATTTCCCTCCTTCCTATAATTGTTTCCCACTCACTTTTGGGATACTTAAAGGAGTATTTAAAGGCAACTACCTAGTAACCGCGGGTGGGAAGTATACCAGGCCGTAATTCCAATTCTCCAGCGGCGGACGGTTGGAGAGTGTCCAGGATCACATAAATTGGATGGATGTGTGGCGCGCCGGCTAGGAACCTGAAGAATTCGGGACCTGATTGGTCAATAGGTTTGGTGCTGCTCAGCTCAGATACCAGGGCGTTAGGATAGGTCTAAATGTAGCCAATTTTCTTACACACGTCAGCTCCGAGAGTTTTTGCATGATACAACAACAGAGTGGCTTATGTAGGTGGGGTGTATTTATTTTTATGTGACTGGATATAGTTTATTAGGCAAGCGTACTTTCGAGTTCACTCAGGGTGTCAACGTATTCCGTGTTGGGTAAACACACTATTCAGAACACGAAACCGTCCTTCGTTGGCCCATGCAGCCACCACATGGAAAAGGCGGAGAAATATGTCAGAAAAAGATGACTGACAAGAATTTTGTCGTGAATCGGGGAGACCATGGGGACCATATAATAATGCTAAAAACAATAATACAGTGGAAGAGAATATAGAAGTGCAGAGATGTCATCACCCTCAATAAAGGGAATCAGAGTCCTGATCTTCCTGGCACAGGTCCAGACTCAGATCCCTCACGCTCACTCGGTGGACATCACAGAGCAATAGGCCTCAGGTTTTCGGCTGGAGTTGAAATTACTGACCTGCGTTTACTCCTAAGAAAGCTTGCTTCGATGACAAACCTATTGACGGATTACGAATTCATAGACCCTCTTCTTTTGTGGTTTCAGCGATTTTTTCCTTGGTGATATGCTGAGACTTCTTTCTGGCACAACTTTACCCCCCCCCCCCCCGAATTAGTGTAGGTCGTTCGTTATCCCGAGAAAGCTCAGAGAGACAAGTCGAAGCCCTCTGTTTTCCAGCGACAACCAGCTAAGTTGGCCTAACTTGGTATCGTAGCGTCGACGACTCCGACTTAAGAAGAGTCCACGAAACGTCGTTGGGCAATTTAGATAGGAGACCTCTCTTTTAAGTTCTGAAGTCAAAAACTGAACAGCATATCCCACGTGTGGCCTAGGCAGAGTTTGATAGGAGGGCGGAAGTATCCCAGTTTTGCGACCGGACACTAAAATTTCACTTCCTGTCGAATATCCAGGCGGTTTATACGTGCCGATTACCGGTAATATTTACGACATGATTTAATATCTCCCAACCTTTCTCGGGGTTTACATATTCGTGCCCATGTTAAGTGGAATACCAAGGGTCACACTTTCGCCCCTACTCCGGATCTGGCACTTTACCACGCCGCAAGGTATTCTCAAACCTGTTACTGACTGCATGAGGCACTGTAGAATATCCCGTAGCTCCGGATTTCTTTGGGTACAAGATGCCGTTACTTCATTTCCTGACGGTTTAAGAACTTCGGTAGGTCACTCATGCATGCGAAGAATGGGAGGAGTCCAGCAACATGGCCCAGCTGGCGTATAGTCCAGATGTGGATTCGGTCCCCTGCAATTCCACAAAGAAGCTGCGTCTCATCAGAAAGTCTTTCAGCCAGTCGACGTTTGACCGACACATTCCAATCAATTACAGCATCCGTGGTAAACATTTCTGGTTTATTGACCTCCCGAAGTCAGAATAGCAGACTTCGTCTAACCCATCTCTAGTTTAATCCGTGAAATAAAACAGGTTGGTCGTGTCCGTCAGCGCTGAGAGGACTTTTCTTTCGGTGACAGGCATCTTCATTAGGGAATATCCTTTCGACTAACTTTAGAACTTCTACGTCAGGTAGGTAGATGAATGGAGTGTCCTTGCTATCCTTTTGCTATTTGCCACAATGAAGCCCATCTCCTAATCTTCTGGTATTCTTGCATGATTCAAAAACCTAGTAGGTAGCGCCGCAAGGCCGTCAGAATGTAGCTGTGGGAACGGTTTAATCGGCTCCTGCATGGCCTAACCGGACTGGGTGGATTACCTTCCTGAGATTTGAAGCAGTGTCCTTAAAATTTGATGATGTGGTACGTGTGGGTTGCTTGAGCGACTCTACCTAACTTTCCGAAAACTTTTGGTAACCCACGCCCATTCAAAGTGTGGAACTTTTATAAATATTTCGTTGGTAACCTAACACTTTAGGTCGGCATCCTTTGGATAATTTTAGTTCATCTCTAACATCCCTTACTATCATTTATGAAGCTGTCTAGATAGCACGTATTCCAAAGGGAACTCGAGTAACCTTCAGCCTCACGGGCCAGTCCTAACGCGTAATGTTCTTGACGCGCAGACTTTACATTCAGAAAAATCGTGGCAAGCAAAATCCCGATCCATATAGCGCACAGCTCGAAATTCTCTATCTCCCTTGATCCGTCAGTGAGTGCAAGGTCAAGTAGGGATGGTGTCTGGTCAATTTCGGACCAACAGATTTCTTTGAGCTGCTGCTTAAGACCTAGATTATTTTAGCGACGTGAAGGAAATTCCCTTAGCGTGACCATCAGAACGATTTTGTATTCGCAGCTGATTTCGGGGAAATCAGCTTTACAATGTGTCCAGTCTCACAATTTATATGATGGCCGCACGGAACCCCTTGTTTTCGTTCAGCAATGCCCGATTTTGAACGAACAAATGCTTCAAGGCGCAGTTCAGGCAAAATCCCTAAAGTTTGTTCTGTTTTTCACTGAGTGGGGTTTTAAGCTTAAACTGCCCGCGCGACCTGTGGTACCGCACTGCAAACTCCATCACATGCTTCTATTTCTCTTCCTAATTTTCTGGTTGAGGCTCACGCAAGTTTGCATGAGTAGTTTCAGACTTTAGCCTGGAGAGCACAGAGTCAACATAACTGATACTCAACGTGCGGTTTTAGAGGCTCTGGGATGCCCAGGAACACAGCTTGTGCAAGACCGCCCACAAGAACAAAAGATGGAAAGCCGGCTTTTCGGTGCACTCAGATGAAACGGCACCACCCCAAGTCCACTTCATCATTCAGACATAACACATGTTCTTCCCTCTTGTTCTTTGAAGCATTCATATACACATAAAAACGTAAATTCCTCGATATTTCCTGATTACCAGCTGTCACAGCTAGCGCCTAATGGCTGTTTTTGCCATGCACCATTCGTTTCTTGGAGCTGACAGCAATGACTCGGTGGCTGACGACCCACATTTTTACCTTCCTGTTGACTTGACTTAGTAGATTCCAGTTAAACTACGGTCCTTATCCATTACATCGGAAGCTGTTGCCCGACGGCTTATTATTTGTCTGCTGTCCCTGGTTACCTTAACCCCCCTTTGCACAACGGAGACCCTAGTATTGGAACTCTTTTGACGAGATAAAACCTGCTGCCATGTAGACTCACCATGTAATCGCCTGTTCCAACTAGTCCAACGGCTAGCCTCCCTGCTAGCTACCTCAGCTGCTAAGTACTTACCTTCCCACAATTGGGCACCTACTCTGGCCCAGTTAGTACTTGGCTTCTGGGTCCGCCAACAAAATCCACCTCTCCCTGGGTTCATTTTGCTTGCCGTCATCCCCTTTTAGATTTTTTCTACTGAACACCGTTTCGTCTGATGCCTCCTGGCACTCACCAGACGCTACTGCTCTCATCCTATTCCTTCCTCATTCCCCCTTTTCTCAAGCTTCAAGCTTCGGCTGTAGTTGCGCAAACTCCCCGTACAACCGTTATTCATTCAACCTGGCTGGTCCGCGGTCTACACCCACACGGTCCTCCTACTGATTGGAAATTTTTCGTGACTGTGCATCGGCCTGACTCTATCTCCTCGTCTAACCCAGCTCCAGCTGCCACGGAAATGCGTACCCCATGTTCGATTGCGGCAACCTTGACGACCGTTACGGGGCTGTCCAACAACCGAAGTATGTCAGTGCAGTGGTGGCATGGCACTGCCATACCAAGTCTGATGGCACTCTCGCAACTACTTTCTTCAGAATCTCGACCGCGACCTATCGCCCACTCGAGCCTGTATTAGCAACTACAAACGAAATTTTCACCCGGCCCAAACCGTCTCATTCTAAACCGCTGAACCTACCGTTCGGATTTAAGCAACCTAGTTTCCTGCCGCAATTTAGGTTTGCCTCTTCTACAAGCTCAATTTCATTTACGGTGTTCGTTTGGTCCTGAGCATTGGCACTATCTCCCCATCAAAACTATCCTTTACACCGGACTTCCCCACAACAGTGACACCAGTGTGTCCACTCAGTTTCAATTTAAACCATGTTTTTGAGACAAAACTCGCCATTTGTCTCCAAATCGTATTCTTCAACCTCCAGCTCTATTTTTCCTTTTTGTGGCCCTAGCCATTTACTCGACTGCCCAGGGTCACTCATGGCCAGCGACGGCTTTCAGTTTTAGTTCAGGTCAGTCGGCTTCACCTTTGAGCCAGTCGTACCTCATGCCACTGTCCTCGTTTTTTTCTTTCGGTTCTACAACTTTGGTGACTTTTCACATAATAAGCATGCCTCGTTGGTTCTAACTTCCTCTCCGTTGTGCTGTTGCCTTCCGCGTTCAGGTTGTAACGACCCGATCATGCCTCAGTCGACATGCTTCCTACAATTTGGGAAATAAAATCACTATTATTATTATCAATGCCCACTGATTATGCCACTGTCTCTTTTCAGCGCAATCCTCTGTATCCACAAATCCTGCCAGTCATGCTTTTATTCTGACTGTAACATTGTGATCACGCCCGATGGCATGCCGCCCACCAGTTGGGAATTAACATTATTATAATTATTATAATTATTATTTTATACAGTACACTTGGAAGTATGATATTTTCCAGCTTGTCGTGCCACTGCTGAAAGCCCTCTGTCAGTAAACTATCTCTATTTTCGGTGTGTTTGAGTTCATTCAAAACTTTTCACTTGTCTCCGCAATAATCTGCCCTCCCTTTCTTCTTCGTGCAGCTGTGCTGGGTTCATGAGATGGTGTAATCTTCTGAAGTTTTAACTGATGTTAGCCGCGTAAGGTTCGCAAGGAGGGCTGCCATACTCACCCCCACCGCCCTCCGAATTGTTGCCGACTGAATGTTCATATTCAAGCCGCAT
>SJOL01004938.1:0-10706 GCA_004794785.1 Opisthorchis felineus | reverse complement strand
ACGCACAGTTTTTGTATCAACGCAGTGTATCCAACAGAATTCGACCACCTAGTAAGAAAGCAGAATCGTTCACCATGTACTTTTTTATTTTGGGAGGCAGCAAGCTTTTATCTTTCATCTGAACAGAAAACACAAATGCTGGCTTCACTAGACTACAGCTACACGGGTGTAATAAACCGCTTGCTTTACACTTTCCAAAAGCTAGTTTTTCTGTGATATACAAGTAACGCATAACAGTATATAGTTCTGAAATATGAAATGAAATTATTCGACCAGCTGGTGTGGCACAAAGGAGAGTTTATGGTTTACTTTATTACAGTGGTGGGCCATTTTTCTGGAAGGTAGGCATTTCAGGCAGATGCAAACCTTCGATAACAAAGCTGTAAGTGTCTTGGTTGCCCAAGTATATGGAACAGACAGACTCCACTATCTTTTGTAGCAAATAATTTATTCCAGCAAAGCTAAGGGGTTTTGCAGTGATAAGATCCGAATGATCATCAACAACCTAGAAAATGGAAAAACCAGAAGTTAGATTGCCCGAGTTTGATTGAGTCGAAAACACTACTTCCATAATTGTGTATTTCTAGCTCCAATAGAGTTTTCTGACGCTGCTGCTCAATAACCAAAGCATGAAAAAATTTACGGTTCAGTTCTTTCTCAAGAATTATGAGGTATACGACATTTGTGATTCTCTTCGATGTGCACACTGCTTGTCTGCATCGTTGAGCTCAACTTGCAAGAGGTGACGTGGAGAGATTACCTTCTGTGTGTGCACTAGTTCGGTTTCATAAGCGTGTGGTGCACTTGGCATGTTGCTTTTGCTGCAGTAATAATTATGATCGCTTAGAATCCGTTGTTTTCAGCAAAACGAAAAACACAAGGGCTGCAGAACATAAATGAATTCACAAATTGCTGTATTATGATTGTCGCATAAATACCAAATTCCAGGTATACAAGCTGATATCTAGCAATAGAAACGTTATTAGTAAGTGATGGCCTGCATTTATGGAGGTTTTTGTATAACACAAGTGCGTGTTATTAAAGGTCTCGACGGAATGGAAAGCAGCCCACTGAGTCGGACAAGAAATTCGGACTAATGAGACCTCCAATTGGCACTGCGTAGCTAGTTGTCGGCTTTGTCTATCCTATGTCCCTGTTATTCATTCCAACTTATGACTGTGCAGATTTTGCTAACTCGCTAGTGCACTGTTTATTGTTGGTAAGGACAGGTTACCGAGTGCACTTTATTCACGCTGCTAACCAGTACAGTCTGCCTAGGAAGGTAACGTCGACTGTTATGACCGATTAACAGGTGAACTGAAGTACGCTGACTTCATTGACATGTGTATGTATGTGTGCATTCGGGTATGTACCAAGGTGTGCGACTTTGACTATGAGAATTTTTAGTGGACACAACCGTTTGCCTCTCGAAGAATAAGCTCACATACATCCATCATTTTGGATATCTATTCATTCGTATGTTTTAAAAACGACAAAGGCAGTCACTGTACAAAGGTAGTACAATTGGTCTTCGGATAATGGGGAGTAGTGGCCAGCCTCTCATTACGCACGTGGGTGACCGCGAGCGATCGACCTGGCAAAAGGACTGGCCCTGTGTTCAGTGGCAAACTATTCGGATGGAGACAGGATGTTCAGCAATGCGGTACTACACTAGCTGTGGATCTTTAAGGCCCTAATAGGGAGAATGGATCTCAACAGAATAAAATGCTGGTTGTAACAAGGGAAACCAAATATGAAAACCTATAATCGAGTGCTCGACGCCTACACTAGAAATTTTGAAATTTTCGGCACATCTTTGCAGATGACGGCAGCGAACATAGAACACAGAAGAAAAGTTCGCTAGATTTTACAGCCTATCATTCAGATTTTTACGCTGGTTGTTTTCTTCAACCTTCTTAGGCATTCTAAGAGGTGGGATGCTCAACTTACTTAGGTGTCGATTGAGTCAATACAGCATTTAATACCGAAATGAAGAAAATCTAAAATGATCCACCCTAAGAAATGTGTCCAAGGGATAAAAAATGTAGTCTTAAACACCCAGCAGAGCTTATTCGAACCAACTATTACATTGTGCAAATTAGTACTTGACTCGATTTTGCTGCTTCAGTTTACACATCCCCATTTCCTTGAACAAGTATGTGAAAAATCCTAAGATACCATTTTTGGATTCACGTCTTCTAATGCAAGGCTTCCAGGACAGGCCATGTTGCCAGTCATTAAAATTTAGCTTTGCAAATTTGCAGTCGATCTCCTGTCTACACTCTTGAAATGACTCCCGTTTAATCCAGTCTCTTTTGGAGTCATTTATGACACATAAACCGCGATTATATGAGTCCTTTAGTTATCGTTTTCTATTGCTGAGAGTTTGGCGGTACCAATCGAAACCTTCGCCACACCAAGGAAGGCGAAGTTAACACCAGGCTGCAAAATGTTGAAAGAAAAAAGTTTTCATGAGTTACTTGTAATAGTGTCAGCTCGGCGCAAGGACAGTTTAAAAATCCAGCAGACTTCTTCTGTCGCAGACTGTCAAACAGCGAAGTGAATATGACTCATGGAAACGGACGTTCTATCTGCCACAGTAGTAGAATCAGTATCCTAGAAGAAGCTTGCTTGGTGCGAGCGTTAGAAGTGTAAGGTTTGGATAATTGAATCCTGATACACTTCCATATGAGGTTTGGTCTAAACAGAACGCACGATGAATGGTTTTTCCGGAAAATGATGCTAACACACAGATGTTTGCTTCAACTTCTATGCAAGCTGCTTCAGCTTTCTGGTCATATAATTCAAATCTTTCTGCTTACAACAGTAACACCGGAGTCAGATGGAAACATAGAAATGATTTTCGTGACAATTTCTTTGGCGCAGAGGTTGCTAACTTGGGAAGGTTGTGCTATATCTCAGAAGTTAATATAAGTGAACCAGCCGACGTTTTCGAAATTCCCCACAAAAGTGAACGCCCAGTTTGTTCTTGTGTTGGGAAGTAACGCCTGTATCTTTCCTGCACCCAAGCGAGACTCATTCGGCACTTTATTTACTGCATTTTAACTTATTCATCAAGGTCTGACTTGGAAGAAAATCACTGAAACTTCTTGCGAACTGTACTGTTAGGGCTAATTCGAACGTGCCACTCACTCCCTCACGCCAATCACTAAAGAGAGTGCTTTTTTCACAGACGCTTTTTCAGAATTTCTGAAGTTTATTTTTCAATACTCTTCTTTTCGGAGACAAAGCCCCTTCTTGAACCATCACTAGTTATTTTGATGTTTCCTACAGCCTGTTTCGTCATGTCACACCATTTATATTAAACCTGATAGGGTTCTGCAAAAAGAAAAGGAAATTCAAGGGCAAATGCGACGTAGAATCTAGGAAGTAAAGTTCAGCTAAATTCCTAAACTCATTGTTCTATTGAGGTAAGCGTCTGCAAATTTCTGGGAGACAGTAATGCTATGAGAGTTGGAGATCAGCCTTGCGCTACTGGGTGTGAGTCTTATACAAACGGCATTCAACTAGGCAGGCTCAAGTCAGACCTTGCCGTTGGGTCCATCCAATGATTTTTCGTCGTTCCAGCAAAAAATAACACCTATATTATAATGTCAACAAGTAGAAACGGGTAACATGACACATAGTTTGTGTCATGTTGCTTAAAACACGTGCTAAACAGTGACGGGGTCGCTCAATATGTTCTCCACTAAAGAAAACTGTTACCTGTTAAAGGATAGACAAGATAATTATGGCGATTAAGAAGCGGGCCTCAGAATGTCCACTCAGTTGCCCGCCCAGCTTTTACAACGGTTTAAAATTTTGATGCTCTCGAGGCCGGTGTTCGGCAGAGAGCTAAAAATACCCAAGTTAGGCAACACTAAAAGCGCTCCACATTGCCATCATATTTCATGTGCAATTGGTTTCTTCAGCACGCAACAGAAGTGCTAAGATTTTGCGTTTACCGTTTCTGGATTAAGCAAAATCCAGTGACATTGCCATCTGAAGTCTGTTCAACAAATTCTCGTTGGTAAATGGAACAACCAATTCCTAATCAGGCTTGTGTAGGTCTATCTTACTCGCTAAACCGATGGTTTTTATAACTTTCTGGACTGCATTCTTTTCTAATAACCCTAGTTCCACACCTACATCCGGTTTTTCACTGTTTATTCTGGACACAGGGGTCATCATATCTTAAAACATTAGGTTGTCTTGGCATACTTGAACTCTTTTGATCGAACTCCTTTGAACTTCCCGTTATCGTGTCAGCTTGAGAGGGCTACCTGTTCTCATTTTCGGAAATTTGGCGTTTTGTTTTACTCTTGTGGATTCATTGTTCCACTGTCACATCCCGTGGCCATTTCTGAGCTATAATACTGGTTTGTAAATGAGTTCTTTTCCCATATCTTCTTTGGCTGGAGAAATACAGAGTGCCTTAGGTTGCTTCATAGTCAACAACCCCCTTGCCGTCCACTCAGAGTAGTAACTCAGATTCCTTCCATTTTTATTTTAGTCTGTACCCTGCCGCTGCTGCAGTGGAAGCGCCAACTTTCATCTGCTCGCCACAATGTGCATAAAAGCCCTGCACGACCTCGAGTTTGACCAATCCTGACAAAAAAAGTGAAACATGTTTTTATTCTGCCTTCACCTGCCCTAGACTACTCATTACTTCCAAAGGTCAATGTCACTTCTTCAATCAGAAAATTTCAATACTGAAAACCGACATATCAAGTCGCATGCAACAATTCTTGGCCTTATTCAATGTTATTATCCCTCACCGCATTAGCATAGTATGTCTGTTGCTTAAACAGTAAAAACGGCTGGGACTACAAATAATGGGCAACTATTTTGTAGGAGGCTTGTTTTTCTAGCTGACCCGATGGGAAAGAAAAGACATCCAGGGCTTGTGATCTGCTTCATTCACCAGCCAACACCAAATGAATCCTCTAAACCTGACCTACATTCATAACTGAGCCGTCTGCATGATGACAACACCTGACCTTGGAAAATCCCATAGACCCTATGAAATTTTTATTTCATGTCATTCAGGAGCAAACAACTGACGAACCACCGACTTTCCGAAACCGCTGCGTTTTGATGCGTTCCGCTCATCCACATAATCCGCGTTAGTATAGTAAATGCCACCTATCAACACGTAACTGTTTCTTTGATCAGCGTTATGAGTGCTATGCAAGGGTGACAGCAGCAAATAAATCTAATTGGTACTCAGCACTTCAGTGTGCAGATAACGGATGGGGGCCTGGAAGATGAACTGAATCAGTCACAACTTCTTTATTGCAATGAGGCTGAATGCCTTTCGAACCAAGTTCGCTTGGTGGAGACAAGTTTGTGTATAACAAACAAAATACGGTCGACAGTAGTTGTCCAAATAGTGAGGAAGTTTTGCTGAATTACTAAAGGCCAAACAGACCAAATACTCTTTTTGGGGAAAGTTTAGCCAGGAAACTTACGTCAGATAAGTGGATGCTTTCCGTAAGGGCTAATTACCATGTTTAAAAGTCGCATATGCAGTTAAATGCAGTTATCACTGGTGTGATTTGCTGCTGCGTACTAACTCTTATTTTATTACAAGTCTCAAGAGTCTCCAGCTGATCTAAAAGTCTGCATTTGTTTTCTCATTTGCGAACAAATGCCTATACCGTAATTTTATGCGTGACACATTTGAAAACAACGGATAAATTGGCCATGTCTTATCAGCAAAAGTTGTCCAATAATGCACGTGGAATACGGACCCGCAGACGTCTTGGAAACAGTGAACCTTCTGTGCATTTTCTAAACCATCATGTTTCAGACATACAGTAGGAGTGGTTCGCTTGTGGTTGGGCCTTTTGATCATTCGCGGTACATGGAAGAACATCAAAGCAAAGTGCTTTGGCAGCAAGATGAGCGAGCCAGCAGGAAGTGATTGGTTGACCCACGTAGTGAATAATTGTTGATACGGTGCGTTGACACACGAAGGATTACTTCAGTGGAACATGCTTGCCCTAATCATTTTGAGGTGTTGATGGTGGTGGTGTTGATACCGATGATCAAACCTGTTTGTCATCACTAATGGTTTACCTGCCAATTTCGGATGTTTTTGATTGCGCCTGTCATTGTAAACAGTGGTGTAGAATGACTCATTCAGGGAGTTGAAGTGGTCTGAATGGTTGGCGAGTAATTTAGCTCAAAAGCGCTAATTAATGAAATAAAACCTGAAACTCACCGAGACACACTTGATTTATGCATTTTAGTGCCGCAGCGCCAAACAGAGGTTCGTAACTTTTATAGCCATAGCTCGTGGAGTTTTTATAATTTTTTTATGAAGTCAGACAAGTTGGAAACGCAGATGATCGTCAGATTTTTCATGGTCTTCAGAGGTTCTTACATTTGGTTGTCTGAATACTGGTCGGCAATTATCATGAATCTCACTCATCTCCGCTCTGAAGATCTGCACCACTCTGTTACTCACAGTCCGCTGCAGAGTGGAATCTAAACAGCTTTCTGCGTGTGATGCTTATTCGAATTTAAAACAATGGATTCGTTGTGGCTAACTTATAGAAACCAGGTTACGAAATATTTACATTCTTTTTAACCTTTCAGTCCGCAAAATTGAAAGAGGCCTGCTAATAAAATGAGGGCGTTAGCAACAAGTTCGAATAGGCGGACGACTATATTTAGAACAATATCAGTTGCTGAGGGCCACGGAAGCCAATTAGACTGTTATTTACGCATAAAACTCTCAACTCTGTTTAAGATGCACTTTTGCATGGGCTATGTATATTTTACATTTTGCGGTTGAAGAGACCAAAAGAAATGACAGCATCCTGTAACTGAGTTCCACCGACACTTATGCAGTGGATAAAAAGAATGAGAGATTTCAACCTTTTGATAAGAATCAAACCTTGGAGATTATCTTTAGTGCTAGCTTTGACGCCTAGAAGCTGATGAAGAGTCCTTTGGAAGTACTGAACATTTTTGTGTACGAAATTCTCTGGGAATCCGGTAGAATGAACAGTAATGAATTTGAGACTCAATATTTCTTGGATGACTATTTGTTTACCCTCCCAAGGAAGGCACATTTTCGTCCTCAGCCGGTAGCAATATAGTAAAAAGAAGTTCATATTTCTCATTACCTTCACATTTCCAAATTCGCTTACGGAAACAGCGTCCAACTCCTCAAGCAGCTACGCTTCGATTAACTCAGTATATACTTTTTAGAACTGAAGCTATTCGCTGTGTGTCGCAAATGCGACTGATAAATCCGGTAAGCTTTTCGCCTCAAGCATGCACTAAGTCAAATTTTTATTCATAGCGATAGTGCAAAAGCTACTTCACATTATGGAGCCTGTTTTGATAAACGGCTTGAAAGTGTTTCGCCAGAGAAAATTCAAAACTCACGCGAAAGACATCTCAATGAAGAAAGTAATCGGTTCTGAAAATTCTACTGGTTTCAGCTGCTGGTCAGAATTGCGTTAAATTTTTGGGTGTTTTTATTTTATTCAATAGTCCTTAACGTCGTTAGTTAAAGTAGAAAGCCACGCTGCTGTTACGACCAAATCGTTAAATCGTATCTTACTTCAGATGGATGAATTCCTGCAAACAAGAGTTTCGGTGTAGAGGTGCTGTGAGGTGTTGAGTAATCCAAAGTAAACAACGGGAATTTGCGTCTTGTTGAGTCGTCAGTAGACTGGTTGCAAACTAGAAAATTCGCTCTCGCCTAAGCCACTCTTCATGATAATTAGTGATATAAAGTGATCTTCAATCCGATCAGATGGTGTTCGACGTTGTGCAAGACATTTTGGAGTGAGATAATTCAAACGATTAAGAGAATGAGATGGAGAACAAATAGCCAATCAGTTTTGATTACTCACTTTCAACATAGGGTTATATACGTTCATGCGTTCACCCCAAAGTCTACTGGAAAGCCTGATGCAGGCGCAGAATTAAACCTGAATTCACATCCCTAAAGAGGTATGTCCTCAACCCAGGTGACTGACGGGGATCTGAAATCGTAAAGATAGAACGGTTTGTTAGTAGTGTGAGAATATTTGGGAATTTTTGGTATAGATTTCGTCCTGCATGTGAAGCCAATCTGTGCTAAAAGGGCGGGAAGCACTGTACATTTGTTTCATCCTTAATGGGAATAACCAGTAGTGCACATCTCACGAAGCTCCAGAAAATCTCGAACCCGCGACCTGCTGGCTCTGAACCGTTTGGCCACGAGTGGCTGATCAGCAGTGCGATTAACTCGCAATTAGACAGGATGTAGCGCCGCTCATCCTTCAATAACGGCGTCCATATCACGTGGTCACACGTGTTGACTGACTCCTCAAGCAATAAAGTGGATCCCATGATTGAAGGATAAGCGGTGCTAAATCCTATGTAAAAGCGAGTTGATCACACTGTTGATCGGCCGCTCTTGGCTGAGCAGTTAACAGTTCAAACATGTAGCCAGGAGGTGGTGGGTTCGGGGTTCTCTGGAGTTTCGTGAGATGTGCACTGCTGATTAGTCCCAATAAGGATGAAACAACTGTACAGTGCTTCTCCCCTTTTCAGTATAGATTAGCTTCACCTGCAGGAGAAATCTACACCACAGAATCGTTTGTCGGTCAACCCCTATCAATTTCACCATCAAACTATATTGACGTTTGGGTGGTCATTAGCTTCGTTGTTGTATTTAATGTGAACAAGCTGACAGATCATTATCATCATCATGGACTGCACGACATCAGTGTTCCACACTGATACTTTGCTGCCATACAGATGATGGTAAATGAATCAGCACAAACAACCTATGGTAACACAGAAATGTAGAGAGTTGAGTAGACAAATTCTTTCCAGGCGAATCTTCGCACGAACACTATTTTTAAAACAGCATATAGAGCCACTATTAGCACCCTGGGTGACATTGAAGGAGACACTTCCGTGAAATTTTCCCAATAATTCCAGCACTTGTGAAACAACAAACGTAGTATGAACGTAAACAAGTCACGGGACAGTTTTCGGCCTATAATTGTTTCAGTTAAACAAAAGGTAGTGGTTCTAATTTTGGGGGACTTTATATATGTGGGACAGCATCACGATAAAATAGGGATTAATGTGTTTTTGTTGAAATGATGCACCAAACTTAAAGGGCGACATCATTACGTTGCTGATCGCCGACACTGGTTTAATGGGCTACCAACTGATTGATTCAACAGTATGAGTGTTTATCAGACCATGTACATAGTTTCGTTTGCCGTGTCAAGTGAACAGTTTTCAGTCCAATTCCAATAAGTAATGGCTTCCATAGAGTCATATAGAATAAGGATTCTGGCTAACGAAACTGTGATGAACTTAGCCTAAAAAGGGGTTGTTTTAACTACACTAACGAAGACTGGTATTAAGCTTTATCACATAAAAGTGACTGAATGGTATATGTATAGTTTTCCAATGGTAATAATCTCAAGGATACACACTCACTTAAAGAGGTTTCTGCAACAGGATTTATTATTTATTCAATTTATTTTCTAGGAACCAGCATTCTTGGACCAAATAAAAGATGCTTTTATTTTCCGGAATGGCTGCTTTATTCCTCATCGTGAAAGTGCCATGTCTTTGAAGCACGCTTACTTTTCTATATTGTCAAACAAAACAAAACAATACAATACAATACAAACAATACAATACCAATACAATACCCTACTGCATCCATGGATGATTTTCAAATTAAAATGAGCTGCAATAATCTGATGAGTAAACCTAACATACTTGCATGAAGCCGTTCTCCGCAGAACTCCTCGTTTATAGCGGAGAATGGGCACAACTAAACGAAAACACACGAAATTAACCCTCAATAGCTCGATATACATCTAACACCTCATAATTTATATCTTTCAGGTTATGGAACCTTTGTGCGATAAATTATATTTATCGGTCGCAGTTTGACTTTAGATAGCTAGTCCCAAAATGGTTTAGTTGACAGGAATAAATTAACATTTCGCGCATTTCCTTGTTGGCCTTTTTCATCGACCTGCATGCAGAAATATCAAACATCTGCTGCGTTCACCGGAAACCTTTTTTGAGTTACTCACAAAAAACCTTTAAAAGTCACTGGCCAGGAGCAGAAAATTCTCAGTTTATTGCCTATAAAGCATTCCAATTCACGGTGAAGCATCTTCACCAATTAGGAAGTTTAGCGGAATGTGCACAAGACAAGTAGTTTCGTTAGAAAAGGTTCATATTTTGTGGTACTATAAGGCTACTAGTAAGCCGTTTAATTAAATTACACATTGAAAACGCAAAAATACCAGTTTGAAACATTATATTCGTGCGAAAGTTACATGGAAAAGAAAACAACCTCAACGTTTTCACTAACGGAATAACTTTCTTGATGCACTGGATATACCAGTTTCACAACTAAAAGAATGGCAAAAGTGTTGACTAAAATTCACCCAATACTACGCTGTCAGGCATATAACTATTTCATTTTAACCTCGCAATAGGTGAGGTAAGGAATGATCTTTGACGATTGAAATTCGACAGTCCTTAAAATTTTTCGGATGATAATGAAGAAAATCACAACAGTACTCCAATGCAACCAAATGTTTAGTGAGGTAATTGTTCCCAGTTTATAAAACACTACTTCAGTAAAATACCTCTGCAAAGTCAAAGGCCGTTTTGTCCATTTCTTAGTTCACCTTAAAAAACCGTAGTGCATGTGT